>APFE030688028.1:112546-164178 GCA_000404065.3 Pinus taeda
AGAAGGATAGCTCTTGTTTGGTTTGTTTGTCATTAGAGAGTCTTAGACTCCTAGGAAGGTTGGATTTGTCCGCAAATATAACTCATTCCGTGTGACACACCCCCGCCTCCTTCTCAGTATTATTTCCAACAATTGGTATCAGAGCAGGTCCTTCAGAAGAAGCTTGATCGCTTGTAGGAAGATCCATCATCATGAGTAATCAAGACGGTGGGGATCCATCAGACCGCCAATCTTTGATGGGAGCACCTTTGTTTATTGGAAGGTAATAACCACAACCTATCTTCAATCTCTTGGAACAGATGTCTGGGAAATCGTGGAAGGAGGATATACATTTCCATTAGCAATTTCTACAGATACAACAGGTAAAAATAAATATGAAACCAATGCCAAGGCTATCAATACATTATTGGGAAGTCTATCACAATTAGAGTTTGTCAAAGTTATGCAGCTCAAATCACCCAAAGAAATATGGGACAAAATCGTTCTAAGCTACGAAGGAGACTCTCAGGTAAAATGAGCTAAACTGCAAACTCTCTGAATTCAATATGAATCTCTACAGATGCACAATGATGTAAGTATAACTAGTTACTTCTTACATATAGATGAGATTATTAATTGCATGAAGAATCTGGGTGAAGAGATAAAAGAAGTTAACTTAGTTGAAAAAGTTTTAAGATCCTTATCTACTAAATTTGAATCAAAAGTATCTGCCATAGAAGAAAAGCAGGATCTACGGACTATTACTATGACATAGCTTCACAGAATCTTAACTGCCTTTGAGATGAGAAAAGGAGGTCCATCAAATATGAGATAAGACACATTTAAAGCTTCAGTAAAAGGAAAAAAAGAACTCAATGAATCAGGACATATTTCAGAAGATAAAGAGGAAGCAAACTTTGTCAAGAAAATTCAATGGGGTTCTGGAATATTTAGAGGTAAACTACCCTTCAAATGTTTTGCTCGTGGTAGAGTTGGTCATTATGCCACCAAATGTCCTCATAAAGATAAATATGATAAAGGGAAGGAATCTGCAAAATGGAATAGAAAACAAAGTGTAAGTAAAAAGAGCTACTATACTCATGGTTTATCAAATAGTGATGAAGATGAAAATAGTAATGACTATACACTTTTGATGGCTTATGAAGATGATGATTTTTTGGATGATTTAGATGAAGATGATATTTATGAAGAAATCTCTAAACTCAAAATCTATTTTGAAGAGAAAAATATGATTATGGATACCTTGACATACCAACTTGCTGAAAGAGAGAAACACAATGAAAAAATTGAATGTGAAATTGTGGGTATAAGAAAGGATCTTGAGAAAACAAAAGCTCTCAATCTTAGATTTGCTAAAGGATCAGAAACATTAAATGAAATTATCAAAGTGCAATGCTTTCCTCTGATAAAGATAGGACTTGGATATACTGAAGAATCATCTCAATAACAAAAATTGTCAACCTCCACTAAAAGCTATCTTGATGCAACAAAGAGCAGTGGATAGTTTGACAATCGTCAGCAAAGGCATAAAGTAGATCACCAGGTAAATCAGGCTCAATTTAATTCAAGGATGAACAAAAGCCACAACCAATCTCAGGTAAATCGTACTCAATTTGCTTCAAAGATGAATATCAATAGAAACTACAATCACCAAGTCAATAGATTTGATAATCGCAGGAACTTCTTCAATGGTCAATGTTTCTCATGTCATAATTTTGGACACAAAGTTGCTCAATGTGTTTCTTACAAAACCATCATGACTAGAGAAGTACGAAATCAAAGGAATGTGATAGGGATCAAGAAAAGTTCCTATAATAACTTTTCTCTTCTTGAAAATGAAATAGAATGCTCAATCTGTAACAACTTTGGCCACGAAGAATCTGAATGCAGGAGTAAATTTCAGCAAATATCTTAAAAGGAGAAAACTCCATTAAATCCCAAAATATGGAGAAATAAAGAACCAAAAAAAGAAAGATGTCGTATAGCCTTGTATGCATAAGGACAAGAAAACCAGTGGTACATTGACAGTGGATGTTCAAAACACATGACAGGTGACAAAGAAAAACTACACTCATATAATGCTTTAGAAAAGGAAAAGAGTGTCTCATTTGGAAATGACACTCCTGTTGTCATAAAAGGTAAAGGCTCTATTTTCTTGAAAGAAAAAGTTAAAGCTAGGAATGTTATGTATGTTGATGGCTTAAAGCATAACCTGTTGAGTGTTAGTCAAATGTGTGATCAAGGAAATGAAGTAGTGTTTTGATCAAATGGATGTGTTGATTGTGAGCTTGATATAGGTGAAACCATGATCAAAGGTAAAAGAACTCCAAACAACCTATACATACTCAAGGGTGGACAACAACAGTGCTATCTAAGAAAGAATGATGAAAATTGGCAATGGCACAGAAGATTAGAACATCTAAGCTTTTCTCAAATAAGAAAAGCATGCAGATTCTAGGTTGTTCGTGATCTTCCAGATATCGAAATTCCTGAAAATACTATATGAAAATCATGTCAATTTGGTAAGCAAACCAGATCTCACTTCATTGAAAAGGAAGGATCAGCTAGTAAGCCTCTTGAACTTGTTCATATTGATTTATGTGGAACATCAAGGAAAAAGTCACCTCGTGGAGAAGAATACTTTATATTGTTCATTGATGATTTTTCCAGAATGTGTTGGATAGGTCTTGTAAAGCATAAATATGAAGCATTTTAAAAGTTAAAAGCCTTCAAAGCTTTGGTTGAAAATTAATCAGATCTCAAAATCAAATAACTCAGATCTGAACGAGGAGGGGAATCTACCTTGGATGAATTCTTTGACTTTTGTGAACAACATGGAATAAAAAGGCAGTTCTCCACCGCAAGGACTCCTCAACAAAATTGAGTGGTAGAAAGGATGAAAAAAACTGTTCAACAAATGGCTCGTGCTATGCTAGATGAATTTGGAACTCCTGCAAGCTTCTCGGGTGAAGCTTCAATCGCTGCTGCTGTCACCATTCTCAACAAGGAAATGTTTGAGTAAAAAACACTCAAGCTCCACATGAACTTTGGTATGGTAAGACTCCTACTGTAAAATACTTCAAAGTTTTTAGGAGAAAATGTTACATCAAAAGGACTGATGAAAAACTTGGTAAGTTTGAACCCAGAGCAGATGAAGGTATTCTTCTTGGCTAATCTTCCCAAAGTAAAGGATATAAATGTTATAATAAAATACTTGGGAAAATTATTGAAAGTATTGATTTTGTGGTTGATGAAGCATGCAAAAATCCAAAACAGATAAAAACCAAAGATTATGACAATGAATAAGATGAGGATCATTTTCCGACATCAAATCACACTGATTATGAAGAAGAAACCAATGAACCACCAGAAGAAGAGGTAATGATAGAAGAAAAGACTCTGTCCAGGTATGTTTAGAAAAACCATCCAGAAACTTAGATTTTAGAGGAAAAAGGGGTAGGTGTGCATACAAGAAGAACCATTGTCGAAGCCTCAAGCTATTTAGAATTACTATCTTCCATTGAACCACAAAATGCAAATGAAGCATGCAGAGATGAAAGTTGGGTCAAGGCCATGAATGAAGAACTTGAGCAAATTGAAAAGAAAAATACTTGGGAATTAGTTCCTAGACCTCATGACAAGTATATCATAGGAGCTAAATAGACATTAAAAAACAAGCGGAACGAAAATGGAGAAGTTATTAGAAACAAGGCCAGACTTGTTTGTAAAGGATATGCTCAACAAGAAGGTATAGATTTTGAAGAAACTTTTGCACCTGTTGCTAGACTTGAAGCTATAAGAATGTTTCTTGCTCTTTCTAGTTTTGAGAAATTCAAAGTATACCAAATGAATGTAAAATCTGCCTTTCTTAATGGAGACTTAGAAGAAGAAGTCTATATTGAACAACTAGAAGGATTCATTCTTGGAAATGATGCAAAACTTGTATACAAACTTAGAAAAGCTCTCTATGGTCTAAAACAGGCTCCAAGGGCATGGCATTACCGTCTTGACAAATATCTTCACCAACAAGGTTTTTCTAAGGGGTCAGCAGATAGCAATCTATATACAAAGATGGACACTGGTAAATTGCTAATAATTGTTGTGTATGTTGATGATATCATTTTTGGTAGCAATGAAGAATCCATGAGTCAGAATTTTGCTTCGGTAATGCAACAAGAATTTGAAATATCCTTTCTTGGTGAGGTTACCTATTTTCTTGGTCTACAAGTTCAACAAAATAAAAATGGTATTTTTCTCTCACAAACCCAATATCTCAAACAGATCCTGAAAAAGTACGGCATGGAAGATTCTAAACTAGTATGTACTCCAATGGTAACAGGATGCATTCTTAGCTCAATTGATAAATCAGCAGTAGTACATCAACCAAATTACAAATCCATGATTGGCAGTCTGCTTTATCTAATAGGTATCCGACCAGACATCGTGCATGTAGTGGGAATAGTTGGAAGATTCAAAGCAAATCCAAAGGAGTCACGCCTTCAGGTAGTCAAAAGAATTTTCAAATATCTTCAAGGAACATAGAACTTTGGCTTATGGTATCCTAGAGATACAAATATTACACTTCATGCATATATAGATGCAGATTGGGTAGGAAGTGTTGATGACAGAAAAAGCACTAGTGGTGGTGCATTCTATATGGGTTCCAGGTTAGTGTCTTGGTATAGCAAGAAACAAAGCTCAATTGCATTATCTACAGCTGAAGTATAATACATGGCTACTGCATCTTGCTGCACACAACTACTTTGGATGATGCAAACCTTGCAAGACATTTATATCACATGTACTCCACCCATCTCCATCCTTTGTGATAATACAAGTGCCATCAATATTTCAAAGAATCTATCCATGCACTCCAAGACCAAGCACATACCCATCAAACATAATTTCCTATGTGAACAAGTGCTTGAACAAAAGGTCAAATTGGAGTATGTTCCCTCCAAAGAACATGTTGTTGATATATTCACTAAACCACTACCCAGAGAGACATTTGAATATCTTAGACAAAAGCTGGGAGTAGTTGCTGCATTATCCTATTGCTAAATCTTGTTTTTTAGAGAAAGATGGTTATACGCAAGTTTCATGAAGTGTAGTCACATACATACGAGATTTTTTGTGGGCATAGTCATGTATATGTTGGTTTAAAGAAAAGAAGTAGGCTAGACTCAGGAAAAAGGGGT
This sequence comes from Pinus taeda, assembly GCA_000404065.3. Lineage (NCBI taxonomy): Eukaryota > Viridiplantae > Streptophyta > Pinopsida > Pinales > Pinaceae > Pinus > Pinus taeda. The sequence continues at coordinate 117,745 of APFE030688028.1, forward strand.
ATGATATGGTTTTGTCAATTATCTACTCTATTTGATGATGGTTTCAATCTGTTGATAACATATGGAAATATATTGGTCCTCATAAAGTTGTTGATAACTTGATGTATATCTGATTGATGATGATGCTTTGATATCTCTTACTGACATATGCAATGATCAGATCTGACAGTGAATAGATGGAACAGGTTCAGGGGGAGAACATGGTTGATGATATTTTGGGAACTAATGATGGACATATACAGGTTGGTCGTATGGATGTTGTTGACAGATGCTACTGGTGGTGCAGACCATATGATAGTTTCTAATGACTATCATGGTCTTGTTTAAGATATTTGGTCTCTATATATATGTCATGTATATCTTTTAATGTAATGGTCATAAAAAGACCTAATTTGTAACCCCACTATGCATGAGATGGATGATGTAATGTTTCTTGTTTTTTACATGTATAAAAAATTGATATGTCCCCACTTGGTTAGGTGGATGAGTCAAGTTTGGTATATCCCCACTTGGTTGGGAGATGGATGTATGTATGATTCATTGGTGATAAGAAGGTCATTCGTGATGTATGTATAGAGTTGTGTTCTTCTTTTAGAACATCTTTTTGCAGAATTTTATTATGCCCAGGGGGAGCATGGACTCGATCAGGCAACTCAATCAACACATTTTAGCATATCAGAGAATTCAGCATGCACTCAAGGGGAGCATGACCCTATGCCCTTGATGTCAAAGGGGCAGAATGACTTGGTGTGGTTGTTGCCATCAAGTCCAAAGGGGGAGATTATTGGAATTATGATGCATGTGTTGTACTTGATGGCAACCCACTCATAGAAGAACAACTCACTTGTACATGGTAACTAGATGAATCTACAGAAGAGATATTAGATTTGACAAAATGCATGACAGTAGTGTTTACAGATGTGATGAAATGCAAGGTAGCTTCAAGGAATCAGTTTAGAAGGTAACTCACTTAGATGACAGCATAGCAGGTAAACAAAAAAGAATGAAGAAAGAGAGGTATAAGGTTCACCATTGACCAAGCTATGTATACATGCAGGTTCACTGTATACAAGTCACACATATGTATACACGTACTTTCACAGAAGGAAAAGCGTGTATACCTTGGAAAACTAAATTTCTGGTCAAAAGTATTTGGTCCATGGCATTTTGCTCCATGGTATTGGTCCAAGGTATCTGGTCCAAGATATTGACCCTAGGTATTTGGTCCAAGGTATTGGTCCTAAGTGGTTTTGGTCCATGGCATTGAGAAAGGCCTAAGACAATAAAAGGAGAAGAAGACCATTAGGCCAGGGTGTGCAAGTATCGAATATCTAATGAAGTGTGAGATCTAATATGCAGGTTATTGGCTTATGGTGTTGTGCTCGATCTGAACCAAGGATGAACCTTATCATTTGATGAAGGATAAGATCTATTGATGTATCAAGATCTCAAGGCTTGAAGTGAAGTATCTTTATGTGGTTTGATCATTTATCTGAATAACTGACGCATGTTGTACTCTGTAAATATGATGATCTAGGTATGACTAAAGTCTAGAATAGTTGTAATGTTTAAATCATCATTTACATATTTGTACACAGGTTCACTTTAGAAAAAGAGCCTATACATGTTGGTTCTACATATTAAAGCAACGTATACATCATAAATTTGATTTGCAGATCTGTACGCTAGTCCACCATGAGGAAAGTGCATACGCATGTAGGTTCGACACATGCAAGTAGCGTGATGAGCCCCAAAAATGGGTAATTATATGGGCTCATTCTACCACTTATTTTGACTTAATCCACCATTCTCATTATTTTGTTGCATGTTTTTGAATATATTTATGCTAATAGAGTGAATTGGGTTAGTCATTTTGCCATGTAGTCTAATATGTGCCTTCTGTAGATTTTTTGGTCATTTTTGGACAAAGTCAAGGGATTTATGAGCAAATGGCAGCCAAAAATTGAGGAAAATGGGGAAGAGGACTTGTAGGGGGTTGTCTCCTTCATTTATGATCCCTTTCCTCGAATCTTCCATCAGCAACTCGGAGCACAAGGGTCCACATTGATGATTTCAAGGGGCAGTCGAGGAAGTAAAGTAGGACTGTTGTTTATCTCCAGTTATAGGAAGCCGAGTTCCTTGATTTTAGGAGGACTATTGGAGGACTCCGTTTGTATAAGTAAGGAGGCTTAGACCCTCAGTAGGTTAGCTAGTTATTAGTATATTTTCTCACTTTTGTGCAACGTTGTGTTTAGCTCATTTTCGAGCTTCTTTTTTAGAACAGTTTATGTAATGTAACTGCTATTTTTGACAATGAAGATGAAACAATTTTTGAGACAGCATTGATCTCTTTTAGAGGGCTGAAGCTTTTGGGTTAGGGCCCAACCCAAGTTTCCCAACACCTCCTAGTGTGTACTTACATGTTTTTGCTTCAGTTCATGAGTTAATTTTTGTTGCATAGATTCATTTCATTTTGTTAGATTAGGTTGATTTTGATGGTTATTATAGTTGTTTTTGTTTCAGTTGCTTAATTAGTTTACTGCAATGATATAATAAGATTAAAAAAGGCCAAAAACAAGCCTTGATCTCCTTTCTTCTTTCCCGAGACTATGATCTGAGGTCAAGGCACTATTGTTGCCACCAAAAACACAGTTTTTACTCTTCCATGCAACTGCTAGTGTGATAACTTGATTTGGAAAGGTTAATATTGGTTCAGATTCAATTGATTAGATCATTTCCTATTCTTTTACCATAGTTCTCTCTGCATGCTTTTCTGTTCATAGGTTACTATTCAACATTTTCTGTTTTTAGGTCAGAAATTAGGTCAAGCTAGAGAAATTTCAGTTTTTAGTCCTTTCTTTCAATAGTTTTTGTAAGTAGATATGTAGATCTCTTGCAAGACACATCAGCTCACCATCCATCCATAAATCAGCCAGTGCCAACTCACTTCTCATAGATCTCCCAAGTCATTTGCAACATTTCGCCAATCTACCCTAATTTCTGCATTTTTCTCCATAAAGCTGCTTCCTTTCCATTTGAACAAATCCATCCGTCACATTCATTCTTGATCTTCCTTGACAAGTTCTAGAAACCTAAAAACCTTCATCTAGCCTTCATTTACCCTTTCCCATCATTTTCCACCTTCAAAACGCCAAAAATAGCTCTCGGCCTCCTCCTGGAGATCCCCTGCAGCCTCTTGTGGAATTTCTTGTGAGTGATTTTTGAAATTTCAATCACTATGGAAGTCTTCAGAAGGGTACTAGGGGCTTCTTAGGACCTCTCCACACCTTCCTCACCCTCTGTAAAAGTGAACTCCATCTTCCTTTTCCACTAAACCTCTACACAATCACAACCAAATAAATCACAAGCATAATAATTCCACATAAAAACACTCAAAAGCACAAAAAGATGTTTTATTTTCATTTCTTCTCAGAAGTAGCTTGAATAAATGAAATTTACCTTTTTATAGTCAATGGACTCATTTCATCGGTTTTCATCTCTTTGCTTGCAAAAGTAGGGTTAATAGGTAAATTAGGGTTTGCTAGGGTTTGTTACGGTTTGCGTTACATTTCGGTTTTCCTTCTCTTTCTGCAAATAAAATAGCCCCCATAGGGTTAGTTTTCTTTCATCATAGTTAAAAGATTCTTTTGAGAACTCATAGAAGTTGGCTTAAGCTCCTAGCAAACTTGCGCCAGCTGAGCAAGTGACAGTCTGCAATAAGAGTTAGTACTTGTGCATACAACACCATCACTTCCAAGTTTGTTACAAACTACCAGGTTGATAAAATTAAAAAAGGAAGCCCTAGGAATTGCAACATTATTGATGCAATACTGGAGCTCACCATAGTATATACCTTATAAAATATGTTTTAGTTGCTTCTCTTTTCTATTGCAGTGTTCTGGGTTTTGGCTTAGGTTCTAGTTACTGTATTTTGGTAACAACATTCTGAATGATCAGATTGATGGAGTGATTGATAGATTCGGTTGTTGTTGATTCAACAGGAGATTGGTTGATGCAGATATATTTTATGATTGATTGATGTTATTGATGGATCTAGTCTAAAAATTTATGAAACGTGGTCCTTGGAAGAAAAGACAAGGTTGTAGTTGTTAGCTCTGCTACATATTGTTGATATTCGATGAATCAGAAGTAAGCTCAGTCCTTGTTGTTTCTCAAAGAAAGCCTATAATGGTCATCCTCACCTTCTCCTTTACCTCTTTCACTCTCCCTTCATCTCCATTTCCTACACTCTTTTGTTAAAAACCGTATAAAACTCCATTGTTCTTAAGCCCCGAGCTCTTAAACCCATAACCCCATAAACCCAAGCCCACATGACTGCGCACCTTCACAAACCCTCCATCACAATCTTAGCCATTGATCTCTGTCACGCTGATCCAATGGTCCCTCATCATATCCAACAAAAAACCTGTGCAATCAAATCTCCACCATTCAATCATCTCCACTCCAATCGGACGGCGTTCGCTCTCCTCACGCCCGCAAATTGTTGGGGCGATAATGCGTGATGGAAAGCAGTTTTGTTCTTCCTCCACTACCATGCATCACACTTTGAATGGAATTGCATGCCATTTTCCTTTTACTGCCTTGTGTCCGAAAGCGGTGTGACCGAAACAGCTTACCGCTTAGCCTCTCATTGCTACCCAATAACTCCCGCGTGTCTCCTCCGCCCGATAGCCGTAGGTTCTCCACGCCCGAAATCTAATGGTTCACGCTCGCCCTGCTCCTGTATCTCCCGATACTCTTTGCCAAGAAATTCCCACCATCTATCCTCTTGATCCGATGGCTGATCTTCCTCCTCCATCTGACCCGTCTATCTTCCATGCAGTACACATCCATGAACTGTTCCGTGCACCCGAAGGATGAAGGTGACTAGTCTGCAGTACTGTTTGCAGTTGCTCCCCAACAACCATATTTAACCAACAGTATGGTCGAGAAGGAAGAGGACAGAGCCTGAGCAGGGGACCGCATTTAACAGTTATGGGTCCTCATTGATACGAGCACTCCAACCACTCGAGAAGGACAATAGAGCACCTGAAAGGACTAGATTCATCCACTAAAGCAAGCAAATGCACCAGAGACTCCATTAGGCAGTTAAAGTGGTTGGTGGTCAATTATGACCCCTCCATACTTAGAATGGTTGAGTGCCTTTGAAATAAAACTCTATATATACCCCCAAACAAGATGTAATCAGGGTTGATGGTTGATGTTTTGATGTAAGGTTCAACTTCTGGAGACTGTAACTATTTTGATACTATAGCATCTCATCTTCATTTTCAGCTAATACAAGCTTCTTTTGCTATTAATTGCTCACTTTTCATGCTTCTCCTTTTCCAAGCTGTGCTTGATATGTTGCATTCCTAAATTCTTGATGTTTAGCATTAGAGTATTTATCATCCTACCTCTGTGTTAAAGTCTTGCATGCATCAGTGAATGAGTTATTCATGTTTCTATTCACCTAGTACCAGAGATTTGTCATCATGTCTGTGCATGAGGGAATTAGATTTGTAGACTTCTATACTAGTTGCAGCCGGCCATCACATGGTCATGTGCATCTGCTGGTGTGATCAGTATTCTCCATATTCACCCAATCCTTAAACTGTGAGTAATTGGTGGTCTAAAGCCTTGTAGTCTGGGGGTGTTCACGCATGTCTGGAGTCAAGCAAAATAGAAGTGGTTATCTGGCTTGGACAAGCATCATTCCTTCCATTCATCCATTTGCAACAATAAGTTGAATTTATATGTTCCCGAGCATCTCTGAGCTACAGCCTAGGAGAGTTTCTTGTGGTGATAACATTAATTGGTGCCATTTCCGAGGACAGGAAATTGAAGCTCAGCTTCCCTGGGAAAATGACACAGTTCCAGCTTAGATGATAGACAAAGCTTGGACACATTTTTGGTTGTAATCATCTATTTGGTGACTCTACTGGAGGATCAACCTAGTGGTGAATCCACATTATAGTTCTAGCTCAGTTTATGAGACATACTCCAAGAAATCCTCAGAAATCACTAGCTGACCCAGTGCCTGACCCTGAGAAGATTGTCAAGCAGAGGAAAACATCACAGAAAGGAGCATCAGGATTAGGTAAGCCTAAGAAATCTTATGAATCTATGCAAGAAAGGCTTGTAGTTGAACATGTATAGTTTGAAGATATAGAGCCTACCATTGTTAGTGAAGAAATACCCTCAAAGATTCATAAAGCTCCTTGTTCATTTAGTTCCTCTTTGGATCTCAGTTCAAAGAAAACCTCCCATACAGTCCATCATATTCCTTTGTCTCTGTCATCTATTTCATTGCTTCCTACCACCCAATCTGCCAGTATCTTTCCACCCATCCTAGTCATGGCAGGCCAACAGGCACCCACGAAGATGGAAAGAATCATAGTTGCTAGGTATGAGCCCCTGGTCTTGCCTGTTCCTTTGAATTTCATGCTTGCTGGAGAGTATTATAAATATATCCCCAAGTTCACTGGTACAGAAGGAGTAATAGCTGAAGAACACCTCAAATCTTTTTATAGTTATGCTGATAACCTAGATATTAGTGAGGATGGTGTGTGGATGAGAGTGTTTGTCTAGAGCCTTAATGGAGAGGCTAGAAAATGGTTCAGAGAATTGACCCCTAGGTCTATAATAGACATTGAAGCATTAGATGATGTATTTCTGAAGCATTAGGGAGATAAAAAAGACTTGCTATATTACCATACTGAGTTTGGTAACCAAAAGAGGGAAAATGGGGAATCATTGCCTAACTTTAATAAAAGATTCAATCGCATGTATAGTAAGATACCAGCTAAAGTAAAGCCTACCCCCAGCTCTGCCAAACTCACCTATGCCAATGCTTTTGACTCTTATTTCTACCTATTGTTGAGAGAAAGATGTGCTACTCTAGCTGAAATGCAAGATGCAGCCCTAGAGGTGGAATCTAATATTATGGCTGTAGAAAAACTCAAAGGTCATGCTGACCAAAGGAGGCATAAAGGCAAGGATTCTTCTTCCTCTGATTCATCTTCAGAACCTAAATTAGATAAAATGACTAAGATGATAGATTCTTTGGCTGCTGAGATATCTAAGCTGAAGATTGAGCAAATCTTTGGAAAGGGAAGAGAAGTTTGAAGAAGAGGATGAAATTATTGCATGGAAGATAAAGGCAGTGTTGCTTTTTTCACATTGGCTACCGATGAAGAATCATTGCTATAGGACCAAACCAGTCAAAGGTGGGATAGGGAGGCTATTCTATAGACTGATGAGTAGCAAAGATACAATCTGAGGTCAAAAGCAAACAATGTCAAGGAGAATCCTGCCCAAAAAGCTGTTGTCCCAACAGAGCAACAGAACATCAGATAGAAAAGACCAGCAGCTGATCTAGTCATCCTCAAAGCACCAACTCAAGAGGTAAGAGGTCTTGACAAGTCCCCTTCCCATTTTAGCTTTGAATCAGAAGTCCATAAATTAAAAATATCTATGCCTCTAATAGAACTTGCAAACAGTGAAGTTTTTAGAAAGCCTATTGCGGATGATCTTGAGCTGAAAGCCATACAAGCCCCCACCGATTATGTTAATTTGCAAGATGATATGCCTGCAGTCGTGCTTAGCCCAATGATTGAACCTGCTGATGATAATTCTCCATCATTTTATGTCTCCTTGACCATTCATGACAAAATCCTCCACAATTGCCTGCTAGACACGGGGGGCAACCACAATTTGATGCCCAAAGCTATCATGGAAGAGTTAGGCCTTGATGTCACCAGGCCATATCATGATCTATTCTCCTTTGATTCAAGAAAGGTGAAATGCCTAGGATTAATCAAATATTTAGCTATTACCCTAACTCAGCTGCCCATGAAGAGCATGGTGATGAACATTGTGGTGGCAGATGTCCCTCCTAAGTTTGGCATGCTGTTTTCTAGAGGGTGGAGTAAGAGACAAGGTTGGACATTACAAATTGATTTATCTTATGCCACTATCCCAGTTTTTGGAGGGGAAAGCAGGAGATTGTACAGAGAAGCATAGCTGGCCTACATCATCAGCAATGAGAAAGACCCTTCTAATCATCCCATTTATGTTGTGGACACTAACTTTGGAGCATGTATTCTCCAAATTGAAGAATCCCAAAAGGCCTTATGCAACTAAAGAAACCAATAGTCCACGCCAAGGGAGAGTAAGGAAGTCAGGTTTGGGAGATGTTCTTTGATGGAGCATGTTCTAGGGAGACTGCAGGAGCAGGGGTGGTGTTGATATCTCCAAAATAAGAAAGCACATATTTGTCTTTTAAGTTGGCTTTCCAAGTCACCAACAATATAGCAGAGTATGAGGCTCTGATATTGAGTCCTAACATAGCAAAAGATAGAGGAATTAGAAACATAAAGGTGTTTGGAGATGCTGATCTTATCATTCAGCAAGTGAACAAAATGTTTCAACCAAAGGACCCAAGGTTGAAAGAATATAGAGATGAGGTATGGAGACTTAAAGATTCTTTTGATTATTTTTATATCTTGCTATTTCCCTTGCTGTGTCTGCTAGCATCTTTATCCCTCCCATGCCTCCAGACTTGTTTATGAAGTCCAAATAAAATACAGACCATCCTTGCTTGACAATGTCCAGCATTGGAAATTTTTTGATGAGGCAAGAAGGTGTCCATAGTGGAGACTAGTTCCCCGCAACGTACATAGAATGGTTAAAGACGATGCCCCTAGCAATAGAATTCTATGCATATGATGGGGTATATTTCCAGGGAGACCCAGATCTGGTCATGCCCCCAGGGATGCAGTGGAGCGAAATAGGTAATTTTTTCTTGAGTGTATCTATATATATATATATATATATATTATATAATATTATATATATATATATATATATATATATATATATATATATATATATATATATATATATATATATATATATAATATATATATATATAATATATAATATATATATAAATATATATATTTTAATGTTGTTTTTGGTATGGTTACAAAGTTACTAAAGTGTGGTAAATGTGATATGCATATAGTACCAATCCACCTTGAAGGTTATTCTCCTTTGAGGAGAGGAGTACCAACATCCCAAGTTCAAGTGACACATGTAGTGGTCGGAGAGGATAATGACATCAAGGAGTTACAATAATTCACTCACAATGTCGAGGAACTAACACTGGAGGTTCCACCTAGGAGAATGGCAGAGATTGCTCAATGCATAAGGAAGCATACAATTGGGGTAACTTCAGCTCATCATTGAGGTCTCCTCTAATGAATTTTGAATGAAATGATATGTTATCATGAGCACCACTGAATAGGGATAGTAGGTTGCCTAGGGTTTTTGGTTTTTGATGTTCTACATATATATGGAATTATGGCCAAGGTATTGAAAGCCCAAATTTCGTACTATGTACCCAAAATATATTGTGATATAATAAAAAAGATGAATTTTGTGGTGTGTTTGTGAAAAATGTGTACTTTACAATGCTTTTTATCATGTGCACGATTAAAACTTTAATGAGATGAATGCCAATCTAACACATATTTAGCTAAATAATTAGCCAATGTGTTTTCTTCTCTAGGAATGTGAACGTAAGCAAGATAATCAAATAATCATTCCAGGAGACATGCCCTCAAAAAATAACATAATATTGTAGGACTCCTTACAGAATAAATACAATTGAGTTGATACACTATGAGCTGGGAGTCGAGCTGAATAACCAAGTGGAAGATTCCAAGGAAATTAGCCTTGGTTAAGAGTTTGATGACAGAATTATATTCAACCACATTGCTGATAACTGGCTGAATACAAATGCCTCCTAAATTCACAAGCTCAGTAGCAGGTTGTGCAAGTAGAAGCGATGTTCTGAGTGTAACAACTTGCACCATGTACAAAGCCTATGTAAGGGGTCAAGGGCATTAACATATGTCAAAAAAATACCATACACATGATTCACATGTAGAAACCAAAGGGAAACAAAAATATGAATAGATAAAAATAACACACCCACACCTTTATATAATATGTACAAGAAAACATGCAAAGTAGTGTTTAAGGTACAACCCATTATGGGGCTTTAATAGTGGATTCCCATGACAATCAACTAAATCATAGGCCCCTTTCTTAAGAACATGTTTAAAAACATAAGGACCATGCCACAAGGGCTCAAGATTACCAACTCCTAACACATCATGGTTTGATCTTAGACCAAACCCAAGTCACATTTTGAAAAAGCACATGGTTGAACAGATTATCATACTAGGCCTTAACATGTTTCTTATGAGTTTTGTTATTGACTAGGGTGAAAAGACATTGTTCATCTAAATGGGAAAGTTGTAACAAATGTTCTTCCTCGGCTGAAGCATCAGGAAGCAGTTCCCCGATGAGTTAAAGTGAATATATTTCATATTGATTAAGGAGGGCAAGCTCTAATCCATAAACCAATTTGAAAGGAGTAAATATCATAGTAGACTTAACCATTGTTCGATATGCCCATAAGGAAAAAAAGAGCATAAGATGCCAATTCGACTTGTGATTCCCTACCATATGTAGCAACATAGCTTCCAAGGTATGATTGATAGCCTCTACTTGGTCCTTAGCCTAAGGATAATAGGGAGTTGAGTGTTCATGATGAAAACCCAACTTGGAAGTTAGTTCCTACATCATATAATTTTGAAAGTGTTTTCCATTATCAATAACAATTAGTTTAGGCACATTAATCTGGCGATGATGTTATTAAACTAGAATAGGTCATGGTGGTGTTGTCGTTGGAATATGTAGGCATAACCTCAACCCACTTAGTGAAATAGTCAACAACCACAGAAATCAATTGTAGAAATGTAGTGATGGTTGTGAGTTGATGGGGTTACATTGCATAAAAGCAATGACCCATTGAGCGAAAGGATCGAAAACAACAATAGGTTGTAAAGGGGTATGATGCACATGCATTTTTTGAGAGAATATTATGGCATGGATGGTACTTTTGGATAGAAGACATGAAATCTTTAAAGAGGGAAGGCCAAAAGTACCCAACAAGTAGAATCTTTTGAGTAGTGGAAAGCCTACAAAGATGAACACTACATGCCCCAGTGTGGCAATCATTTAGGACTCGTTCAACTTCTTCAGGAGTAAGGCATCAATGTAACATAGTGTTAACACCATTATGGTAAAGGGTATCATCGATAATAACATAGTGTTAAGACTGGTGGCATATGTGTCGACGATAGTCACGTGAAAGTTTGGGCTGAAAACATTGATTGAGGAGATATAGAAGAACATCTCCAAACCAAGAGTGAGAAGAGCTAATGAGGAACAAGTATTCATTAGGTAAAATATCTATGGTGATGACTTCCTCATTAGTTTGAGTCAACTCAGCAAGTAACTCTGTGAAAGCTAGGGATTGCTTATATTTAGCAATGGAAAATTCCAAATCAAACTCCTGAAGGATAATAATCCACTTGGAGTATTTTCCCCAAATGATCTGATGATTAAGGATATGTTTCATGGGGTTGGAGTCAATGATGACCATGGTTTTCCACATGAATATGTAGTGCTTCAATCGTTGGACAACAAAAACAGTTTCCAGAGCCAAATTTTCAACATGGGAATAGTGAATATTAGAACCTAGAAGGTCTTTGCTAAGATAATAGATAGGGTGTTCATTGCGTATCTCGTCCTCTTGGACATGAACCATAACGAGAAATATCAATTGAAATTAGGATGGATGAGCAAAGGTGTAGACAACAAAGCCTCTTTTAGAGCATCAAAATAATGTTGGGCTTGGTCATCCCAAATAAAGGGAACTCCTTTTTTCAATAGACACATGAAACCTTGGGTAATGTGAGCATAATTGGGAATGCAATGTCACAATAAATTGGCTTTCCCTTATAGTTATTGAAGCTAAAATATCATGTGTGGAGGAGGTAAGTTAATGATAGCCTCAACCTTAGAGGGATCAACATGAAACTCTTCCTTAGAGACAACAAAGCCTAGAAATATTTGGGTTCACATGGAAAAAATGCATTTTTGTACATTAATCCAGATTTTGTAGTAATGTCGTTGAAGAAAAGCTTCTCGAAGGTGTGTAGGATGATCCTAAAAAAAAAAAAAGCGAGCGGTAAGGTCATTAAGATAATCCTCCACGATGTGTTTTATATCATGAAAGGCATAAGATATGGCCCGCCGGAAATCGACACCAACATTTTTAAGACCAAAGGGAAATTTACGATAAGTGAACATCCCCCAATGGTAGATAAAAGTAGTCTTGTGTTGGTCTTCTAGTTTGATGTCAATTTGGTTATAGTAAAAAATGTCAACCATAAATGAAAAGATAGAATTTCTAGCACACATGTCAAGGATCTGGTCAATAAATGGCATGGGATAATTATCCTTAGGGTAAACTTAATTCATGTCATGGTAATCGACACAAACTCTAGTTGTCCCTTGATTTTTATTAACCAAAATAGGATTAGAGACCCACTCCATCAAGGGTACGGGATAAATAAAACCAACATCTAGGATTTTTTGAACTCCAAATTTAATAACAGTTTCCTTTCGAGGGTTTACTGACCAAATTTTGTGTTAAACATGCTTGTCTCTAGCATGAGCCTTAATCTCATGTTGAACAGTCCAAGGATCCATGCTAGGCATTTATTTGTATCACCAAGAGAAAACATAGAGGAATTAATTGAAGAGAGAAATATAAATGTCAATCTCATGAGGAGTACAATCTTCCCCAATCAATATGTTTTCCACAACACCTGGTTTCATGGAGATATTAATAGGAATGGTGGATGAGATGTTGGCCAAGTTTCGTTTAGAGGAGATAGTTTAATCCAAAGTGGGGAGCTGGGAACATTCTACATTTCCAATATAAACAAGGATTTGAGTCGATGCATGCACTCTATCCACCTAAGGGAGGAAAGAAGAGAAATGGTGAATATCCCCCTAAGGACGTCAAAGACTGACATGTTCTCCCTAATAGCTTCATTAGAGGGAAGTGGAAAATCTAGTAAGTTACAAGAAAGAGGATGGTCAATAGCCCAAGTAGGCTTAGGGTAATTTTCAAGTGGAACAGTAGGAGCATCACTTGACTCATCACATGTAGATGCCAACTAAATAGCTTGATAGGCAAGTTCTGTTGGACTTAAAGGAATGTTCTCAACATATTGATCAATTTTAGAAAGAGAAGGTGCCACCCTAGGGTGATTAGAGAGCTGGGGTCCACAGGTACTAGAAGATATCATATGCATGGGAGAAAAAAAAGAGGAAGGAGTGTTGGGCGGGGGTAATTAAGGAAAGACACAGATAAGGGATGAGCTTTTGAACAAGCCTTCACCAATACTCATAATTTTTATGGTTATCTTTGACAAGTTGGATTGAATTATTTGTAGTGGTAAGTTGGGCGTATCACACATAATTGTCTAGCTGATAAATAATGATGATCATCCCTTCACGAGGGAGAAATAATGAAGACATGACAATGGTCATAACATAGAACCAACTACATCCAAGGAGCAGGTTATAATCCAAAGTAGCGTTGATGACTTCAACATAAACATATGTAGTTTTTCTCCCTAGCTTGATGGAAAACTTGGGAAGAACCCCTTGAGGTACAAAGTTATATCCATCAAATTCATGAAGATTTGTAGTACACTTTGTGAGCATTGGATAGCCTAGAGATTTCCAACATGATGTTGACATTAGATAGGTAGAAGAACCTCATCCACTAGAGTGCAATGAGAATTCTTATGAAAGGTTCAAAAATTAATCTGGAGAGAAATCCGATGGGAAAGACAAAATTTAGCATTGTCAATATTGAAAGTGATGAGGTTTGAGTCAAAGGGATCCACCCCTCCGATCACGATCAACAAGGCTTTGTGTTGATGATGACAACTCTACAAAACCTCCAAAGCAGACATGGCACAAGGAGTTTGGGCTATGTCCTTAACAATGTTGTAGTTTTGGGAAGCCCTTGTAGACAGATTTTGTGTTAACTTACGAATGACACCCTTAGGTGGGAAATAAACTGACTCTATAGGGTTATCTAGTGTGAGAGGTCCATTAGAAGCAGTTGGGGTTGTCTAATTCTTAGAAGAAGAGCTTGATTCAGGAGTATCATGTGACTTAGCTCATAGTGTCACATTGACATTCTCTTGGCACATAAGCGCAAAAAAATAGTTAGCATGATGAACATAGGGCCACTCATTTCCCCCTTGTGGAGGTGGAGGAGTTTGGGGAACCATTTGTTATTAAGGTTGTGCAGGGAATGGATGAGTCAAGCCAACAAGTTATGGAGTAGCAGGTGGTGGTGAAATAAGTGATATGGACTTATGAAGGAAAAAAAAATATAGATATAAACATAAACAGAAACAAAAAGATGCATTAGAAATAAGACTTCATTTCATTAATATCAAAGACTTGAAAGATTCTTACATTCAGAATAGAAATAAACTAGCTTAGGCGATGGTAGCTTATCTCTAAGAAGAGATGTGGCACCTGTATGCCTCTGAATTATGCTACAATGAGACTCAAGGGCCTTTTTATTATTGAACAACAAAGGAAAACCATAAACACCCAAAACCCTAACCCCAAGAGATGAAACACTAAGAGTTTTTGGGCCCCATTGGGGTTAATTGGGCAGCCAACTTCCCAGGGTCGTAACTTGGTCATATGATCTCTGTTTTGCACGTACGATATCTCTTTGGAAAAATACCTCTAGGTATGATAAGATTTTCCACATGCCCCTACCTATGGTTGTGGGCCTGTTGTGGACCTCAAAAAAACATCATTTAGGGGGTCAAAACAACTTTAGAAGTTTAGTACCTGAAAAACTACTAAACATAGTAAATGTTACTATAATCAAGGAAACAGATGAAACCAACTAGAGGTATAGGTTGAATAGGCGGGTGGCCACCAATATCCACTTAGATCATTCCTCCCCCCAAAGGAAGAAATGGTCACCATTACGTGCAGATCCTCCATGAGGTGAGGAAATTTTTGTTGGACCTGGTCCCTGGTGAACCACTTGCTCTGGTGAAGGAGTTGGCTTGCTTTGACAACTCGATATAGCTAGATCCTCTACTGGTGAGTGTTCTTGATATGTGTGTCAATGATCCTATCAATTAGGGCTTTCTCAATGCATCTTGGGTTGATTGCTATTAGTGTCAGCTACTCCACAATGTTGGATGCGTTTAACAATGGAGGAAAGTATGGTCACAATCGGTCCACATTGAATACTAGGTGCAGACCAAGGAACGGTCTAATGTTGAGCTCAGAGGAATTTTGCCCTACAACATTTTTGATGGTGTATGACCCATATAGGAGCAGGCGAAGCTTGTGATGGAGTCCAACGAGGCACTCCTTCTGCAAATGTAACCATATTTTGTTGCCCATGTGGAACTTGTTTGGCACTTGATGTTGATCATGACGTTTCTTGTACTTAGTGTTGGATCTCTCCAATATGTCATGGAATTGTTAGTGGATGTGTTTAATGCACTAGATGAAGTTGTTAGCCTTGTAACCTTCATAATAGACATGAGTTGAATCTGCTTGAGTAGTTGCAAATGATATGACCACATCAATGGGACATAGTGGTTGGAATCCCAACCTTGCCTAAAATAGGTTTTTCCCAGTCAAGCTATGGAGAGCTATGTTGTAGTTGAGCTAGACATAAGGGAGGCTTTCATCCCATGTGCATGGATTCTTTTAGTTGTACATGCAAAAAATGTGCACAATCATCCAGTTGACAACCTTTATTTGTCCATCAGTTTGGGGATGGAAGGCTATGGATTTAGTGAGCTTGGTATCCAGCATCAACTAGAGGCTTGACCAAAATGTACTTAGGAACTTGTTGTCCTGATATGAGATAATGGACCGTGGGATCCAAAAATGTACCCACGCTAGTTCAAAGAAGAGATTAATAGTGGCTCTTGCTATGACACTCTTCTTGCAGGCTACCATAATGTCCATCTTATAGAATCTGTTAGTGACCACAAACACATAGTTGTTTCCATGCTTATTAGAAGGAAGACCCGACATGTAATCAATGGAGATGGATTCCCAAGGACGACTAGGAGTAACCAGAAGAGTATATAGGCTTTTCTTGTTGATTGTGGGTTTGTTAATGGTGCAAGAAGTTCTGGACCTCATGCTCTTCCTAACATCCTATCGAAGGTTTGACCAATAAAAATACTTATGCAACACTACCATTGTTTTATCTACTCTAAAATGTCCAGTGACCCAACTGTAGTGCACCTCCTCAATCATCTTGGCACGTTCGCTTGTGAAAACACAAAGGTTTCCTAGGTGGCATAATAGTATGCCCTAGAGGTGAAAATCTAGAAATTTCTTTCCTTCCAGGAGAATTTGGTATGTGTTGTCGAATTCTGGATTGCTCTTGTAAGGATGTGGACACCCCGAAGTCTCATGTCCACAAGAGTAAATCACACCAGTCAGCGCCATAACTGGTGGTCAGTTGAGACTGTTTATAACATTATTGGTCTTTCCCTTCTTGTACTTGAAGTTCAAAAGGAACTATTGCAGATATGTGGATCATTTCTTATGGCGATTGTTTACCAACTTCACCTTTGTCTATATGAATTGTAGGGGTTGGTGGTCTGTGTGGATGACTGTTTCCTTCCCTAGAATGTAATTATTTTGTTGTCGACGGGCCTACATAATAGAATACATATATTTCTCATAAGTGGGATACTTTTAGGCTATATCTGAAAGTGTCTCACTGTGATATGCCACTAAATGGACTTGTTGGGTAAGAACCACACCAATAGCATAGTCAAAGGAGTTAGTCTCAATTTCAAATGGTTGTTGCAGGTCTCGTAATGTGAGCATTGCTGTAGAGTAGAGGCGAAGTTTCAACTCGACAAACACATTCTATTGGGATTTAGAACAAAAGAACTTTTCTTTTTCTCTGCCCTTGGTGAATTGACTCAAAGGCAAAGTGATATGAGAGAATCCCAACATGAACATGTCATATAAATTGGCCAAACCCAGAAAGTTGCGAAGCTCTGTTAGAGTGGTTGGGTCTGGACAATCTCGAATAGCTTCTATCTTGGCTAGCTCCACATGCACACCCTTATCATTAATGATGTGGCCCAGATATTGAACTTGGGTCATACCAAAAGTGCATTTCCCCAAATTGGCACATAATTTGTGTTGTGATAGGGTTTGGAGGACTTGTCAGATATGGTGTATGTGCTCTTCCCAACTCTGGATAAAGATCAAGATGTCATCTAGGTACACTACCATGAATGAGTTGCTAAAGTGCTAAAAGGTGTTTTCCATCAATAGGATGAAGGTTGTGGGGGAACTTGTAAACCCGAAAGGCATGACCAGGCATTAAAAAAGGACCTCCTTAGATTTGAAGGTAGTCTTCCACACATTAGAGGATTCAATTGGTACCTGGTGATAACTTGACTTCAATTCAATCTTGCTGAAATATTTGGGCCCCTTGAGTTGGTCCAGAAGGTCATCAATCTATGGAATTAGATACCTATTTTGGACAATGATCTTATTCAATGCCTGATAGTCATTATGAAGTCACCAGGTGTTGTATTTCTTCTATGCCAACATGATTGGGCTCCCACAGGGTGATGAACTTGGCTTGATGTTCCCTTTCTACGAAATCCCTTGAATCTACCTATTAATTTCATAGTTCTCTAGAATAGAGTGTTAATAGATCAGTACATTGGGTAGTGTTGTGCCCAAGGTCAGATCAATGGAGTGCCTGACCTGACAGTGTAGGGATACCCCTATGGGTGAGGTGAAGATGTCCCTGTACTCTTCCAAAACCTTGTCCATCTACTACTATCATATGAAATATCCCTTTCTAGAGGTTGTGGATGTGGCCGTAGTCTTCTTCTTGCCTTGAGGGTGAATCATAAGGAAGAAAATTTTCTCAATTTGGGAAATGATCTTATTACATTGCTTTATAGAGATCAAAGAGATGGTAGTAGACAATGCTACCTCCGGTATCCTGTATAACTTAATTCCCAAAGAAATAATGACAATGTAAAGACTATACTCATACACAATATGGTGCTTCCACATGTATGGTTGGCCTAATAATACAACACAAACTTCAAGAGGAGCAACATCACACAATATCTTATCTCTTAAGGGCTTGATGTTGTAGGGAAGCTGACATTGTTGGCTGACACAAATCGCCCTTGGTGAAGCCACCCGATGGTGTACCACTGTGGGTGTGGTGTAGTCAATAGGCCCAACCACTTCACAATATATGCTGAAATGAGGTTCATTTGGCTTCTGTTGTTGATAATGAACTATAGTAGAGAACCCTTCACCCACATATGTGAGTGGAAGAGTCATTCCCCCTCCTCTAGCTCTTTGAGCTCAATCTTCTGCATATTAGTGGTGACAATGGTGGCACTAAGATCCAAATCAATAATATGATTCCCTTTGTCATTCCCCTTATCAATTTTTGACTCAAAGTTGGAACATGCTTTTGATTTGAAATCCTTCAGCTTGACCACTAGTGACTGCTTAGCCTGACACTCACTTGTGTTGTGAGTGGGACTCTTATGTAACTCACAACATTTCCCTGTGCCCTTCTTTGTGTTGGGAATAATACTGAGAGGGGATGGGATGAATCAGTATTTAAAAATCAATAAATTTTTCATTTCCATAATTAGATTTATATATGCTAATTCAGTGAAGAGAACTTGTGTGTGCACACAACTGTTCTTAAGGCAACCAACGTATATTCAGTGAACTTATGATTCAGTTAATTCATCGTATGTTGATATTTAATCAGTGCATCAGTACTTTATTAAACATAAAACACTAACCATGTGTAGTAATAATAGAATAAACCATCACACATAAGAAACACACATGAACACCAAGATTTAATGAGGAAACGCAATGTGGGAGAAAAACCACCTACTGTTGTCGTCTTTGTCTTCTTAATATAAATAAAATTGGTTCACAATCTTGTACTAGTGCAGACTCATACCAGTATGCATGCACCAACCTACAGAATCTACAACCTTCTCTCGTTTTCCAGCTTCTACTGGAAGGGAGATATAACCCCCTAGCTCTTGTACTAATTGATATGTTTACTAGTACGCAGGCACTAGCCTACAGAAGGCTATGACCTTCTCTCTTCCTCCAGGGACCATGTTTCATTAATTTTCAGACTAGATGCTCTTGGTACACAACAACAAAATATGAAGGCCTTGTTTCATCAAATTTTCACACTGGACCCATTAGAAACTTTGAAGCTCAAACTCTATAATAATAAATACATAAAATAACAACCAATCAATCTAAAAAGTCAGATCACTATCACTAGAACACTATGCTAAACCCAGAAACCTGCATCATCATTCAACATCAACTACAACCTCAAAAATCATACATCCGAATGTATACACTACTTTAATGAACCCAACTTGCGTGTATATGCTACTTCCTGTAACAAAAACTTCATATACCTCCAAACTACTAAATCATACGAACTTATGAATCAAATCTATACCAACCAGTATTATTTTGAACATCTATTATCAATTTATAGAGATCTAGACAGCCATCAACAAAGATAACCCTTCTCACTTAATCAATCAATCAATTAGACACAAACTCCTTATGCATTCAGTTTTACTTTTAGATCTAAGAAGACTTCATTGACAGACAAGAGTAAAACAATAACACTAATCAAATAGATCAGTCATTTTCGAACAACAGGATTTTCTTTTGCATACGCCACTTGGAAGAGTCAAACCTGCGTGTATATGTGCCTTTACCAAGGCCAACCAGTGTATAGATATGCAAATATTAACTTACAACTTTGCTATAATTCCAAACTTCAAACATACCCAGATCATGACATTTAAAGAATAAACCATGCGTAAGAAAATGGATCTAGCCCAACCAATATCAAATCATATAATGATAAGTCATTTTAGGTCTCATGATCCTAATCCAACATTTTATCCAAGGTGCACAAAATATTTCAGATCATATCATAGCCCCTGCAACATAAAATATACTTCAGATAGAGTATTCCTGAGAAACCCTTTCACTTGCACACTTGGTCCTTTGATCCTCTCCTCGTATAGTTTTTGGCCTTCCTCAATACCTCGGACCAAAACAATACTTAGAGCCTGTGGTATTCTTGGATGGGATCAAATAACCATTACTCCACTCAATATTGTGGGCTAATAACATGGTATTGACCCTTGGTATTCTTTAATCCTAAATTTCCTTGATTTTCCAATCCATACATGCTTTTCCTCTTGTGAAAGTGTGTGCATACGTATACACCCTTTTTGTTTTGCGAACCAGCATGTATACACTACTTGAATAAGGTGAACCTATGTATACAGCTTAAACTAACTTAAAACATCATTTTTCTTCAACATCTTGATTTTGATTTGTAGTCCTTTGTTCCAACTTCATGTTCTTTTGTACCATTGCCCAGTTACCTCTGAATTGACCTGTTACACTATGAGTTACATTTTATCAAATCTGACCTAACCTGTGAGTGAGTTGCCATCAACACAACACCTATACCATAATGCCAACAATCTCCCCCTTTGGACTTGATGGCAACCATATTGGTGTTGATGACTGCAAGAAACACCAAAATACTCTCCCCCTTTGACATTAAGGGCACAAGGTGGACCAATATATTCTCCCTTTGAGATACATTATGCTCTCCATGCTACCCCTGAGTACATGCAGAGTCTGCAGAGATATTTTTCAAAAGAATAACATGACTCTATAACTCAACTATGTGAGTATGACCTTCCTATCACCAATGACTCATACATACATTAATCACCCAACCAAGTGGGGATACACCAAATTTGACCCAACCACCCAACCAAGTGGGGATATACCAATTGTTTATACATATCTGAAATATAAAAATTATTACATCATCCTTCCCGTGCAAAGCAGGGATACAAATTACATCATATGTCCAATAAGACTCATTCGAAGATAGACTAAGACAGATGGTGACATATTACACCCTATATCTTTACATGACCTATGCAACAATGAATATTTGAAACCATAGCTAAAATCAGCAACCATAATGCCAACAATGCTACATGTGCATTGTCAATAAACCATTCATCAAAGCATGTTCATCAGTCAGATAAAAATCAATGAACAAAGCATATCAGTAGATAGTAATCATCTGTATCAGAATGAGCACCCATGTCAGAGTCTGACCCACTATTTTTCTATTAGAAAAACATATACGCTTATTCAGCCACAGAAACTTGCATATATATGCGACTATCCTTCATGGAACCCACGTATAGGAACCTTCTTCTGAAAATTGGATTTCATAGTAGGATGATGCAGAAACTACTCCCAGCTTTTGTCTGAGATATTCAAATGTTTCTCTAGGAAGCAGTTTTGTAAATATATCAGCAACCTGTTCTTTGGAGGGAACATACTCCAATTTAACCTTTTGTTCAAGTGCTTGTTTGGGTAGAAAATGCTACTTAATGGGTATGTGCTTGTTCTTGTAGTGCATGACAGAATTTTTCAAAATAATGATGGCACTTGTATTATCACATAAAATGGAGATGGGCGGAGAACATGTGATTTGAATGTCTTGCATTGTTTGCATCACCCAGAGTAGTTGTGTGCAACAAGATGCAACAACCACATATTCTACTTCAGCTGTAGATAAGGCAATCAAACTTTGTTTTTTGCTGAACCAAGATACTAACCTGATCCCTTATAGAATGTACCTCCATTGGTGGTTTTTCGATCATCAACATTTCCTGCCCAATATGCATATGTATATGCATGAAGAGTAAGATCTGTATCTTTAGGATACTAAAGACCAAAGTCTTGAGTTCCTTTAAGATATTTGAATATTCGTTTTACAGTCTGAAGATGTTATTCCTTTGGATTTTCTTGGAGCCTTCCAAAAATTCCTACTACATGCATGATATCAGGTTTGGTACATGTTAGATAGAGTAGACTTCCAATCAGAGATATGTATGTTGGTTGATTCACTATAGGTGATTCATCGTTAGAAATAAGACTACATCCTGTTACCATTAGAGTACATACTAGTTTATAATCTTCCATTCCATATTTCTTCAGAATTTGCTTGAGATATTTGGTTTGTGAAAGAAAAATACAATCTTTTGTTTGTTGCACTTGTAGACCAAGAAAATAAGTTATTCACCGGGTAAGGACATTTCAAATTCTTGTTGCATAACTGAATCAAAGTTCTGACTCATATATTCTTCATTGCTAGCAAAGATGATATCATCAACATAAACAACAATAATTAGTAGTTTATCATTTTCAATTTTGGTGTATACGTTGCTGTCGGCAGACCCTTTTGTGAACCCTTGTTGTTGTAGATATTTATCAAGGTGATAATACCAAGCCCTTGGATCTTGTTTTAGTCCATAAAGAGCCCTTTTGAGCTTGCATACAAGTTTTTCATCATTTCCTAGAATGAATCCTTATGGTTGTTCAATATAGACTTTGTTAGAAATTATATTGAGATGGGCGGTGAATCAGTATTAGCAAGTCAACAATTTTTCATTTCCATAATAAGATTCATATACGCTACTACAGTTAATGGAACTTGCATGTATACGCAACTATGTTTAAGGCAACTAGCGTATATCCTGCAAAATTATGATTCAGTTAATTCATCATATGTTGAACTTTAATTAGTGCATCAGAACGTAACTAGGTGTAGTAAAAACAAACCAGACAATCACACACATGAACACAAGATATAAGATGGAAACCCAATGTGGGTGAAAACCACTTGCTCCAATCATCTCTATCTTCTTTTTAATAATAAGAAACTTCTTTTTACAATTTTTGTACTGGTGTAGACTTATACCAGTATGCAGGCTTCTAGGTGCAGAAGGCTACAACCTCCTCTCATTCTCTAGCTTCTCCTAGAAGGGAGCTATGACCCCCTAGCTCTTGTACTAGCTGATATATTTACTAGTACATAGGTGTGGCCTACAAAAGGCTACAACCTTCTCTTTTCTTCCTGGGACCATGTTTCATGAATTTTCAGACTGGATCCATCAATAACATCATTCAATCATCAAATATATCTACATCAACCAATTTCATTTGCACCAACCACAACTGAATCAATCAATTACTTTGAAAACCCTTCAATCTGATCTTTCAGAATGCTGTAACCAGAACCCAAGCTAGAACCCAGAACACTGCAAGAGCAAATAGAAGCAGCTAAAGCATATTCTATAAGGTATATGCTACTTCCATGTGTCAAACCTGTGTACATACGCTCTTTTCTTAAGGCGAACCTATGTACAGATCTGCACATCAAATTTAAGATGTATACGCTGTTTTGATATGAAGAACTAGCGTACAGATCTGTAAATGATGATTTAAACATTACAACAATTACAAACTTCAGTTATACCTAGATCATCATATTTTCAGACTACAACATGCGCCAGTTATTCAGACAAATGAACAAACCATATAAAGATACTTCACCTCAAGCCTTAGCATCCTAACCCATCATTAGATATTATCCTTCATCAAGTGCTAAGGTTCATCCTTGGTTCAGATCCAATTATGCACCATAACCCAATAACCTATACACTAGATCTTGCACTTCATTAGATATTCAATTCTTGAGTACCTTGTCTTAATGATCTTCCCCTCCTTTTATAGTTTTAGCCCTTACTCAATACCATGAACCAAAACCACTTAGGACCAATACGTTAGACCTAATACCTGGGGTCAATACTTCAGACCAGATACCATGGACCAAATACCTTGGACCAAAACTTAGTTTTCCAAAATATACGCGCCTTGCATTCTGTGAAAGTGTGTGTGTACATATACGTGACTTGTATATAGTGAACTTGTGTGTATACGTGGCTTGACCAATGGTGAAACTGTGTATACCTCTCTTTCTTCATCCTCATCTAAAGTTTGTGTTGTTAACCTACTGAACTGTGATCTGTCATCTGAGTGAGTTGCCATCAAGGATAACACTTGTGTCATAATTCCAACAATCTCCCCCTTTGGACTTGATGGAAACCCAAGTCACTCTACCCCTTTGTCATCAAGGGAAAAGGGTTATGCTCCCCCTGAGTACATGTTGAATTCTCTGAAATGCTGAAGAGTGCTGATTGACCTCCATGATTGAGTCCATGATCCCCTTGAATATAAGCAAGTTCTGTAAAAAGATGTTCTAAAAGAAGAACATGAATCTATACATACATCATAAATGACCTTCCTATCACCAATGACTCATACATACATCCTCTCCCAACCAAGTGGGGATATACCAAGTTTGACTCATCCACCTAGCCAAGGGGATATACCAATTCTTTATACATGTCAAAACAAGAAACATTACATCATCCATCCCATGCATAGTGGGGTAACAAATTAGGTCATTGCATGACCTTTTCATTAAAAAAAATATACATGACATATATAATAGAGACCAAATATCTTAAACAAGACCATGATAGTCATCAACAACTATCATTAGTAGCATCTGTCAATTAGCATCCAAACCAACAACCATGTTCTCCCCCTGAACCTGTTCCACCTGAATCAAAAACAATTGTGTGAATGTATACCAAAATCTTCTAAGATAATGCCCATAATGCATTATTAGAAGCATATGCTCCCCCTGAACCTGTGCCAGATGATCACTGTCAGATCTGATCATTTCGTATAATAGAAGAGTTATCAAGGCATCATTATCAATAATATATACATCAAGTTATCAACAACTTATGAGAGCCATCATATTTCCACATTTTATCCACAGAATGTAACCATCATCAAGTAGATCTATTAATTCACTAAACCATATCAGACCCCTTTCTTCCTGAGTTTGGCCCACTACTTTTCTTCAAACCAACATATACGTGACTGTATCGACAAAAACTAGTGTATGTACACTACTACGCTTCATGAAACTTGCGTATAACCAGCTTTCCTTGAAACAGATAGGATTTAATAGCAGGATGATGCATCAACTACTCCCAACTTCTATTTGAGATATTCAAATGTCTCTCTGGGCAGTGGTTTGGTGAATATATCAACAACCTATTCTTTGGAAGGAACATACTCCAATTTGATCTTTTGTTTAAGCACTTGGTCACGTAGAAAATGATATTTGATGGGTATGTGCTTGGTCTTGGAATGCATGACTGGATTCTTTGAAATACTGAAGGCACTTTTATTATCACAGAGAATGGAGATGGGTGAAGTACATGTGATCTGAATGTCTTGCAATGTTTGCATCATCCAAAGGAGTTGTGTGTAGCAAGATGCACCAACCACATATTTTGCTTTAGCTATAGATAATGCAATTGAACTTTGTTTCTTGCTAAACCAAGACACTAATCTAGAACCCATATAGAATGCACCACCACTAGTGTTTTTTTTGTCATCAATGCTTCCTGCCGAATCTGCATCTGTATATGCATGAAGTGTAAGATCTGTATCTCTAGGATACCATAAACCAAAATTTTGTGCTCCTTGAAGATATTTGAAAATCATTTGGACTGCCTGAAGGTGTGATTCCTTTGGATTTGTTTGGAATCTTCCAACTATTCCTATTGCATGCATGATGTCTGGTCAGGTACTTGTTAGATAAAGTAGACTGCCAATCATGGATCTGTAAGTTGGTTGATGTACTGCTGCTGATTCATCATTTGAGCTGAGATTGCATCCTGTTACAATTGGGGTACATACTGGTTTATAATCTTCCATGCTATATTTTTTCAAGATCTGTTTGAGATAGTTGGTTTGTGACAGAAAAATACCATCTTTATTTTGTTGAACTTGTAGACCAAGAAAATATGTAAGCTCACCAAGCAGGGACATTTCAAATTCTTGCTGCATTACCGAAGAAAAATTCCGACTTATGGCTTCTTCATTGCTACTAAAAATGATATCATCAGCATACACAACAAGTATTAGCAATTTATTATTGTCAATCTTTGTATATAGATTGCTATCAACTGATCGCTTTGAAAAACCTTGTAGATGGAGATATTTGTCAAGGTGGTAATACGAGGCTGTTAGAGCTTGTTTTAGACCATAGAGAGCCTTTCTGAGTCTGCATACAAGTTTTGCATCA
Organism: Pinus taeda; assembly: GCA_000404065.3. Lineage (NCBI taxonomy): Eukaryota > Viridiplantae > Streptophyta > Pinopsida > Pinales > Pinaceae > Pinus > Pinus taeda. The sequence continues at coordinate 143,867 of APFE030688028.1, forward strand.
TTTCCAAGAATGAATATGTCTGGTTGCTCAATATAGACTTCTTCTTCTAAGTCTCCATTAAGAAAGGCAGATTTTACATCCATTTGGTATACTTCGAATTTTTGAAAACTAGAAAGAGCAAGGAACATCCTTATGGCTTCAAGTCTAGCAACAGGTGCAAAAGTTTCTTCAAAATCTATACCTTCTTGTTGAGCATATCATTTACAAACAAGTCCGGCCTTGTTTCTAATAACTTATCCATTTTCATTCAGCTTGCTTTTGAATATCCATTTAGTTCCTATGATATTCTTATCATGAGGTCTAGAAACTAATTCCCAAGTAGTATTCTTTTCAATTTTCTCAAGTTCTTCATTCATGGCGTTGAACCAACATTCATCTTTGCATGCTTCATTTACATTTTGAGGTTCGGTGGAGGATAGCAATGCTAGATAGCTTGAAGCTTCTGTAATAGTTCTTCTTGTTTGCACACCTGCCTCTTTCTCTCCCAAAATTTGAGTCTCTGGATGATTTTTCTGAACATACCTGGACAAAGTCTTTTCTTCTACTGTTATCTCTTATTCTGGTGCTTCATTGGTTTCTTATTCAAAATTAGTTTGATTTGATGTGGGAGGATAATCCTCATCTTCTTCATAATCTTCGGTTTTTATTTGTTTTGGATTTTTGCATGCTTCATCAACCATAACATCAATGTTTTCAATAATTTTCCCAAGTCTTTTATTATAACATTTATTACCTTTACTTTGGGAAGAGTAACCAAGGAGAATACCTTCATCTACTCTGGGTTCAAACCTACCAAGTTTTTCATCAGTCCTTTTGATGTAACATTTTCTAAACTTTGAAGTATTTTTCAGTAGGAGTCTTACCATACCAAAGTTCATGTGGAGTTTGAGTGTTGTTTACCCGAACATTTGCTTGGCTGAGAATAGTGATGGCAACGAATGCAACTTCAGCCCAGAAGGTTGCAGGAGTTCTAGACTCATCTAGCATAGCACGATCCATTTTTTGAATAGTTTTGTTCATCCTTTCTGCCACTCCATTTTGCTGAGGAGTCCTTGCAGCGGAGAATTTCCTTTTTATTCCATGTTCTTCACAAAAGTCAAAGAATTCATCCGAGGTAAATTCCCCTCCTCGATAAGATCTGAGGCATTTGATTTTGCGATCTGATTCATTTTCAACCAAAGCTTTGAAGGCTTTGAACTTTTCAAATGCTTCATCTTTATGCTTTAGAATTCCTATCCAACACATTCTAGAAAAATCATCAATGAACAATATAAAGTATTCTTCTCCATGAGGTGACCTTTTCCTTGATGGTCCACATAAATCAATATGAACAAGTTCAAGAGGTTTACTAGCTGATCCTTCGTTTTCAAGGAAGTGTAATCTGGTTTGCTTACCAAATTGACATGATTTTTAGATTGTATTTTCTGGAATGCTTATATCAGGAAGATAACGAACAGCCTGGAAATTATATGCTTTTCTTATTTGAGATAAGCTTAGATGCCCCAATCTTCTGTGCCATAGTCAGTGTTCATCATTTTTTCTTAGATAGCACTATTGTTGTCCTCCCTTCAGTATGTATAAATTGTTTGGAGTTCTTATACCTTTGATCACGGTTTCTCTTGTATCAAGCTCACAAACAACACATCCATTCGATTGAAATACTACTTCATTTCCTTGATCAGACATTTGACTGACACTCAACAGGTTATGCTTTAGACCATCAACATACATAACATTCCTAGCTTTAACTTTTTCTTTTAAGAGAATAGAGCCTTTACCTTTTATGACAGCAGGAGTGTCATTTCCAAAAGAGACCTTCTTTTCTTTTTCTAAGGCATTATATGAATGAAGTTTTTCTTTGTCACCTGTCATGTGTTTTGAGCATCCAATGTCAATGTACCACTAATTTTCTTGTCCTTTTGCATACAAGGCTATACGACATATTTTTGTTTGCGATTCTTTCTTTCTCCATATTTTGGGACTTAATGGAGTTTGCTCCTTCTGAGATGTTTGCTGAAATTTACTCCTGCATTCAAATTCTTCATGACTGAAGTTGTTGCAGATAGAGCATTCTATTTCATTTTCAAGAAGAGAAAAGTTATTGTAGGACCTTTTCATGATCCCTGTCACATTCCTTTGATTTCATGCTTCTCTAGTCATGATGTTCATGTAAGCAACACATTGAGCAACTTTATGTCCAAATTTATGACATGAAAAACATTGGCCATTAAAGAAGTTCCTGCAATTATCGAATCTACTGACCTGATGATTGTAGTTTCTATTGATATTCATTCTTGAAGAAGATTGTGTATGATTTACCTGAGGTTGGTTGTAGCTTCTGTTGATCCTTGAAGTAAATTAAGCCTGGTTTACCTGGTGATCTGCTTTATGCCTTTGCTGACGTTTGTTAAACTGTTCACTGCTCTTTGTTGCATCAAGATTTCTTTTAGTGGTAGGTTGACAACTTATGTGCTTTAGATTCTTCTTCAGTATATCCAAGACCTGTCTTTATCACAAGAGAGTGCTGCACTTTGATAATTTCATTTAAGGTTTCTGATCCTTTAGCAAATCTGAGATTGAGAGCTTTTTTTCTCAATATCCTTTCTTAGACCCACAATTTCAAATTCTAGTTTTTCATTGTGTTTTTCTCTTTCAGCAAGTTGGAATGTCAGTGTATCTATAATCATATTATTTTCTTCTAAACATATTTTGAGTTTAGAGATTTATTCATAAAGGTCATCTTCATCTGAATCATCCAAGAAATCATCATCTTCAAAAGCCATTAGAAGTCTATAGTCATTACTATTTTCATCTTCATCACTAATTGATAAAACATCGTTATCTTCATGCATATAGTAGCTCTTTTACTTATACTTTGTTTTCTATTCCATTTTGTAGATTCCTTACCTTTATCAAACTTATCTTTATGAGGATATTTGGCAACATAATGACCGACTCTTCCACAAGCTAAACATTTGAAAGGTAGTTAACCTCTGAATCTTCTGGAACCCCGTTGAAGGTTTTTGACAAAGTTTGCTTCTTCTTCTCCTTCTGAAATATGTCCTGATTCATTGAGTTCTTATTTTCCTGAAGCTTTAAATGTAACTTCTCTCATATCTGATGGACCTCCTTTTCTCATCTCGAAAGAAGTTAAGATTCCATGTAGATGTGTCATAGTAATAGTCTCAAGATCCTGCTTTTCTTCTATGGTAGATGCTTTTGTTTCAAACTTAGCAGACAAGGATCTTAAAACCTTTTCAACTAAAGTAACTTCTTTTATCTCTTCACCCAATTCTTCATGCAATTAATAATCTCATCTATATGTAAGAAGTAACTAGCTATACTTTCATCATTGTGCATTTTGAGAGTTTCATATTGAATTCTGAGAGTTTGGAGTTTTGCACGTTTTACTTAGAGAGTCTCCTTCATAGCTTAGAACAATTTTGTCCCATATTTATTTGGTGGATCTGAGCTGCATAACTTTGACAAATTCTGATTTTGATAGACTTCCCAATAATGTATTGATAGCCTTCGCATTGGTTTCATATTTCATTTTACCTGTTGCATCTGTAGGAATTGTTGATGGAAATGTATATCCTCCTTCCATGATTTCCCAGACATCTATTACAAGAGATTGAAGATAGCCTGTGGTTCTTACCTTCCAATAAACAAAGTTGCTTCCATCAAAGATTGGTGTTCTGATGGATCCCTCTCTTCCTTGATTACTCATGATGATAGTGTTGAGTGATAAAAGGTGTCTTTTTAACCCCTATTTGTTATCAGGAAAACTAGTGTAGCTATCTTAGAAACAAACAAACTAAAGTCACTTGTGTTTTCCTTTATGAGAAATAGATTAGAGAGAAGCATAGAGTACCAACCTCAGTCTTTCGCTTGGCTCCTTGCTTGTTTCCTCTCCCCTTTGACAAATCTTTGCCACTCCTTCCTTACTTGTCCCGCTTCAAAGAACACTTGTAGAGTCAAAGCAACATAATACCATGAAAGTATAGAGATCTATAACCATAAAAAATATAGGATCAGATATATATTAAGCATACAAATGCATATATCAATACAAGATTCAGAGATATACAAGAATATGGAGGAAAACTCAAATAGCTTTATTGATAGAAGTAGTAGAAGAGAAGATTAAACCCATTGGTCTGACCCAGTGCCATCCCCCCAGCATAAATCCCCTCTTCACCTCATGAAAAACTAGATCACACAACACTATGATGTTCCACAGAGAACAAACACACTTCCTTACAAGATAAAAATTCAAGGCCAGCCTCTGGATCTCTAGGATGAGGGATCCATATATAGATATTTGCAGGTGGGTGAGTCAGCTTTTGGGATTTTGATTAGTGTAATTTCTCTGATAGTTCTTGGTTCCACTTGGAGATTTCATGATCTCTTACTCATCCCTGGGCGAATTCAGAGAGGCAAGTGTCAAATGAACAATTTCTAGAAGATTCTCTGGGTTTCCACCTAGCCAACTGCCTCTGCCATTTGTCTGCTCTCATTCATCACACCCTACAGAAGGGCTTTTCAGTATGCATCACACTTTCTGCATGTAGTAGGTGAGAAGCATTGCACCCTTACCACTGAGTAGTCTGTATGGTCCAGTTTTGACCAGTTCTGAGTAGTTTTTCAAGTAGAACTTCTAGGAGATGATGTAATCGGTTGAACTTGTTCCTTTAGGGTGTGTAACAACACTTTTAGGGGCTTAGAAGCCCTTGGTTTATGGAAATATGAGATTGGGGTTGCAGTTCCCAAATATGTCTATAACAGTTGCCCCCTAAAGCATGAGGTTGTAAATCTTCTAATGTCGGGTGAAATGTTTTATCATGAGGATCCGAGGTTTTTCGAACTGGAAGGTGACCTATAATAGGATACAATACAATACATTATCTTCATAATATTTTCATGATCAAGTTGAGGTGGGCATTCCCATGCTCAGCTTTATAAATTCATTTTCATGTACATTGGATAGACAACCATCTGTATGGCAGACTGATGATTCTAGTAGAGCCATCATCCTTTAGCTTGGATGATCATCTATGTAGCTATGTTGTACATTTGATGTCTTTATTTTCCTGAATATATCGCAGCTCAGATGGATGAAACTAGACCTGGTGTCTTCAAACTCGTTCAATCTTCACTCGAAGTACAAGTCAATCCATGTGAAAGGATGTTCTGATGTCGAACATGGAAAGACATCGCCTGATTACTAGCCAATGATGTACATTGTTAACAGGCGCGAGAGGAATCATCGATAATGGTAATGATCCTCAAGGTACGACAGTACAATTCATGTGGTGTGAATACATGAGTCAATGTTGAACACCACGCAAAATCCTTTGGTTGAAGGTCATTGATGTAAACTTGTCGTCGGAAGTGAGAAACTTGCCATTGAGGCATGCAAGCTTCAAAGCACTGAAAGGGTTGTTCCTAAGTCAACTTCTTGGATAATGAGCTGATGTCGACAAGAAGTGACCCATCGTAGGAGGGCCTTAATGAATCCCACATCTACGACATGAAACAGAGAAAATGATTTTGTGGAGGTGAAAACGATCTGATGATATAAGGTTCAGGGTGGCGGTCATGAAAGAATGAAGTGTGAAGGTATTGTAGCGGATGAGACGTAAGCTGGGTTGGTGAATTCTCTGAGTGAATTCTCTTGAACATATCGGCGACACTAAAATGGATTGGTAGTGTTAACCCCAAGAATGAATGGTATGGAGGACTAATGGTGATATGACCGGTGAGCGGAATAACCCAACCCGACTCAATCATGGTGATGGAGTGAAAGTGTCATGTTCAAGAGTGACCTGCTACCAATAAAGTTTCTTCAAGTTTTCTTCCCAATTTTTCCCCAGTTATTGCTGACCAGTACCTCTTTATTTTTATCAAGCTTGAGGAGGATAACATATGCTTGTTCTATAATTTTCCCTTCAGGAAAACCCGTCGCTATTTTTTAACGAGCCTAGCAACAGTGAAACTTGCTCTTGTTTGCATGGACAAGTTTGTTGCTATTGTTTTAACGAGTTTAATGACAAAGATAACTCGGTCCTTTTCAATTTTAGAGAGACTGAAAAGAGATGGAAAGGAAAATTCAGTAATCCTTTTTCGTAGTATAATCCCTTAAGTCCAAAAAAGTATAAAATAATATGTAAGGGATGACTTTTCGATATTTTTAATGAGCCGAACAAGACAAGCACTCGATTTTTTTGTGTGATGATCCCTCAAGTCCAAAAAGATTAAAATCTAGAGGAGGGATGGCACTTCCAATCACTTTAATGAGCTAGAGAGGCCAATTTCTCGGCAATCTTTTCATATTTTACGAGTCAGATGAAAAGAGCTTAAAGGAGACTCGGTTTTTGAGGAACAAGTAATTTTTTTAGATAGCAGCCGGTTCTAGGTAAGGTTTGGAACTTTTTAATCACGACAGTGTAAAGAAGATGACTGGTAGAATCACTCATCATGGTTGTTCCTCAAAAGGGGTAAACAATCAAATAGAGGTGTATGATTCGATGAAAAAGAGCGGAGGTGATGGTAAGAACACGACCAAGGCTCAAAAACTGATGATTATGCAATCACAATGGTTATTTATCGACAGGTGGGTTCATTTTTTAATGAGCTTAAACTCTGGGGGAACATATGATCATTGCTAGGTTTATTTTTTAATGAGATTGAACTTCACGTAAACCTGGTCGTGTTTCCTTTTTATGTAAGCTAGGAATGACCAAACTATAAAGCTAAAAAGCAAAAAACGCTAAAAAGCTAAAAAATGAAATTGATCATTTTTTCTTGCATAAAAAGGTTTGCATTCTCCCAGCATAAAAGGTCTCCAGTGACCATATGGAAACTTATTGTGGTTAAGCAGGATGATTTTCTATCAATACTTAGACAAAACACTTCCTGCACTTTGTCCGCCAAATAGACAAAGGTGAAAAGTCACTCGGACCGATCACATAACTTGCAGGGAAACTTATCTCTACAGCTGGGTTTGTCCGTAAAATAAACAAGGGTGAATTCCCCCTAAGCTTCATTACATTCACCAGAATACTCACAATAATTAGGTGGATGGAATGAAGGTTCCTTTGCGAGATCAAGTGAAAGACTCGACTTGGAACTTTGCTCAGCCTTGTTTCATTTTTTAACGAGCTTGACACAAGACAAGGAATTCTGCTTGGATTCTTGGTTTCATTTTTTAACGAGGTTGACTCCAGTCAATGAACTATCCTCTGGCGACCTTTGATCACAACTCATAAGGGGTCATGAAGGAAAGATATGGTTCCAATGCCCCCAGTACATAATGTACAACATCACTGAATTGATCATCAGATAGGGATTGGGGGCAATACCTCGCAATGATCCACACTATCAAAATGGTTAGAGTTCTTCTTAATATTTGATGATGTAGATGATATCATATGATAGGTTTCCACCATGGCCACTTCTACCATATTTCTCGAAGGTGGTAGGGAAAAAGTGCCCATTAAGGTAGGGTCTTTTAGGAGACCTACTCCGATATTTTGAAGTGATTGAGAAATTCCATGGATCGATGGAATGCTTCCAGTAACTTGCAAAATATTGGGGAAAAAGGTTAGTTGGTCTACGATTGTAATTCTGCCTTGAAAGGGGAATGCAATATTTCTAAAATATGTTGACACAATGGTGGCCATAACAAAAATCCAGGGCCTGCCCAGTAGGATATTGTAGTCAATGTATCCATCAACGACCTTGACTTCAATTTCTACTGTCCTGCCCCCCAGTTCAATTTGAAAGTTACTTAAAATCCCGTACAGGGTGTATGTCCATCCATCGAATGCTTTTAATATTGTTAATGATCTTGACATGGGTGGTGAGCCTAAAATTTTCCAGCAACTCATTGACATAATGCATGTAGATGCCCCCTCATCAATAATTGTTCGATGAACAGTTTTGTTGAGGGCTTTCACTTGAATGAGGAAAGTGAGTTGAGCTGGTAACTGAGGTTCATATCCTTTATGATTAAAGGCCACAATATTGGAATCCATTGGGTCAATCCCACCTATTGCTGATAATAGAACCTGCTTTTGGGAGGGGAAATTTTGCAGTACTTCAAGTGTCGACATAGCGGATGGCGATTGGGCCAGATCCTCTATAATATTATAATTCTATGCTTCTCTACCACAAGGATTAAATGTTTATTTGTGTACTACTCCCTTTGGCAACTTTTTCGTTAGCTCAAGAATGATGGGTGGTGCAACTTCGGTTGAAGTTGTTGTCTAACTACTAGGTTTGTTTGTAGGCTCAGAAATGGATTAGTCAACACCGCTGGGGTATTTGAAGTTTTTAAAATTTCCATAACCTCAGCTTTATGTGGACAATATTTCATGAAATGCTTGTCATCACATATGTAACATGGATAATGAGGTTTCTTTTGTCCAGCAGAGGTTCTAGAAGATTTCTCAGGAGGCAAATCTTCCTATTTCTTCTTTTTGTTTTTCCCTTTCTTCTTGCCCTCTGGTTGCTTCTGTTCTTTGAATTTGTTGGACGACACCGAATTAACCTCCGAGGTAGGAAGTTTGTCATTTTCTTTTTTACTGGAAACTACAAGGGCCTTACCAGATGGGGCTTTTGCGGTTTGCATAATTGAGGTGCCAATTACGCCATCATTGTCATTAGTGTCCTTATTTGATTTAGGAGGAGGAGGAACGGAAAATTCTGATCTAGGAGCATCAAGAATTTTTTCATAGAGCATGCCAAACTGAGTATAGATCAATTCTAGATATTGTGCATGAGCAATGACTTGCTCTTCAGTGATGACTCCTCCCTTGGCCACATCTTCTATGATAGAAGGTAACAATGACTTAATAAACCATTTAGCTAGAAGCTAATCAGGAACATATGTCTTTACCATTCGACGACAACGTTGCCACTCATGAATATGATCAGATATGTGAGTGGTTGTTGTCTGTTTAAAATTGGTAAGGAGCTTTGTTCCTGTTTTGTACCTTATGGATAACTGAAAATGGGTTAAAAAGGTGGTGGCGAGGGTGCTGAAGTTATCGAATGAAGCTTGAGGCAATTTGATGTACCATTTTTCTACCAAACCAATTAACGTTTGTTGAAAAAGATGAAGCCTAATCGAATCATCATTGAGGGTGTTGGATGAACACCACAGATGAAAGGTCATAACATGATTCGATGGATCTTCACTCGGATTTCGATTAAACTTAGGAATATCTGATGGAAGTTTATGAGGAATCACTGACCACCGAGGGGTGTAAGAAATTGGATCATTTGTTAGCTGATTCAGATCTAGTAATTCTAAAGTTCCTACGAAAGGAAACTATTGATTCAAGTTTGGTGAAGCATAATACAAAGTAAGATGGGATTGCTTGAGCAGTGGGTCTTTGCATACCAGAATAATGTATTTGATGCTGATAAATTTGATAAGGTTGATGGGCATAACCATTATAATATGATTGATGATAACCATTTTGAATATACCGTTGCCCATTACCCGCAAAGCTTTGTTGCTCAGGTCCTCGACACACTTGCTAGAATTGCGGTTGTTGATATTGCACCAACCATGGCTGTGAGACCATTTACTATTGTCCAATACTGGATGTTTGACCAAGATGAGGGGTAATAGTACCCATTTGAGCCCGAGTCGCTTCAGTTAAGGAGCCACTAATCAGTGGTTGTGATCTATTGTATTACGACCTTAGATACTTGAGGTTGACATACAACAAGTAGCGCTTGTACTTGCGACACTGTCACAATAGCCAGTGTAGTGGGAATGTTTGACACAGGTTGATTTTGTAGCATTGAATATACAACTCTCAGCTATTGAGGTAGTATTGGTACCCAACCACTGGATGAAATTCCAACTTGACCCAAATTTTGTTGTGAAGTGACATATGGTTATTCTCCCAGAGGGAACAATGATAAGGCATACTGCCTCCCATATGGTAGCAATTCGGTGTTCAAAGGGTAAAATGGTCTTTGAAGACTGGACTGCCCAAATTGATGTTGTTGTGAAGGAAGGGGATCAATTTGCTGAGACTCAACATAAGATATTCTAGATAAGATTCTGGACGAACAAATAGGAACAGACCATGTTGTTGAGACAGTCCCTAGGTGGACTCCATCTAGTGGTTGAGAACTAGTTGGGACAAATGGTACACCAGTGAACATTGTCAAAGTGGTGGCAAGAGGTTCTACTGCTGCTGTGTCAGATGACACAGTCCTAGATGTCGATGGTTGTTCATACATATCGAGTCTATCCAAAAGATTTCCTACCAATTCTACAGGAACTTCCGATGAAGGGATAATAACTTCTGAAGTAGAAGGATATAGGTGGATCCTAGTTCCAAAATGCAATGGAGTACTGGATGGAAGATCATCTGTAATGTATTCTATAACAATTAGTCTAGGTGGAAGAGGTAGACCGCCAGGTCCGTAAAATATTTCTGGTGCCGTAGACGGTACAGACTCTACAGCGACAGATGTTGGAGGGGTGACACCTTCCGAATCAGCCCTAGATGGAGCTAGTTCAGGAATAGAACTATTTACCGTTACACTAGGATCAATCCTAATGTCCTCTTGTAACTGCAGAACTTCTTCTGTAGAGGCAAGGATACCAAAACTAATTGGAGTAACTGGAGTCTTTGAGGATATTGAAACAGAAGTTTTGAATAAACCAGGAGACTTTGACCCAGTTAAACGAGATCGCTTGGCCCAAAATGGTTTCGTTTCCAAAGTCAAAGATGGTTGAATCATTACTCTCCGCAAATCATGGGGTTTTGATTGAATTTCTTCCACGATTGTGGATTACTTGATCAACTCAAAACAACAAAGGGGAAAGCGTGATTACGAATTAAATGAATTTTATGACGCTTTGACACAACTTACTTTTCCAATTTTTAAGGGTTGAGAAAAAGCTAAAGATGACTTTAGTCACCTTCGACTTTTAATGAGCCTAAAGTGAAAAGTGCTCAGATGGACCTTTTCTTTCAAGGAGTCTGAAAAGGAACGAAAGTGACTACTCTGGAAATCTAGACAGAGGGATTACCAAACCAATCGCGAAACTACAAAATACTTTTTACGGTACGGTAGTCAATATTCCTGAATGATGTGTTTAGTGCATTGCGATCGATAGGGCGGCAGACATGGCTTCCCAAGGATAAAGGATATAGCCTATTGTGGTCTCCCAATATATACTCGATGGTATGTGGGAGCACAAGTCCGTACTAGCACTTGTCGTTTCAAAGAGGAAGAATCACCCAACCTACGATGAAAGCGATAGTTACCAGGATTTATGAAGCTGGAATATGTCTCTAGCCTAGACTTCTAATTGATGTGCGTTAGGTTCCAAAGCATTTTTATGTCCATTGAAATTTATTTTATAGTTGATGTTTCTTAAGAAGTTTGCCTTTAAGGTTCACCACGTGATGTAGATATACAATTCCTAAATATGCAATCTAAGATGATAAACAACCGTTTATTTTCTTTTTACAATGAAAATCCTAGCTACTAAGGAGAGAGAAGCAAGATTCTTTCAACATAGAGCAGAGAGCACACACTAAGATGCACTATCCTGAATCAATCTCCATAAGTAGTCTAAATGCAAATGCACATGCATGTATTTGTTTTCCACTTTCTTAATGTGTGAATGGCAAAAAGAATGCTAAGTACAAATCTGAACTATTTTTCTTTCAAAGCGACAGTACTAACAATTTTCTTTTCAAAAAATGAAAGGAAGACTAAGACGACACTTTGCGATTTCGAATTTGAAATTGCTTTCAACACTTGAAATACTATTAATTCAAATCAAATACAATGGCAAAAGTGTATTCGACTATCAAAAAGAGGAAGATTCTTTTCTTTGACTGAAAACGACACTTGCGACACTTTCAAATTAAAAGATGACAGTTTTATTAAGTTACTGTTTGCAAAGGAGAGATGTAAATGGTGAAAAATACATAAAAACATTCACAATTCTTTGAACAATGGAGGCTGAATAATGCAAAGGAAGGGAGTTTCAACAGTGATATACTGATCACAGACAGCAAAAATACTGAATAAAGCTGAAGACAATGAATAGAAAACCAAAATCTGGAGACACAAACAGCCTCACCTAATCATCACACCTATAACACAGGGAAATAGGGATGCATCTCACCTGCAACACACGGAAGGTGCGATGCATCGAGACTGCTAATGAGAGATAGTGCGATGGTCTAGGGATGAGACTGGGCTTGGTTTTTGCTCAGAGTTTGTAGCTTAGTTCAAGGATTTAGGGTGAGCTAATGATAGGCAGTAAACAAAAAGCATAGGGGCTGATCTAATGAGGTTACTTGAGCCACCACCGAGGCACTTAGGATGTTTGTAAGTCAGATGTTCAGTTCATAAAATAACCCAAAGATTGACTGAAGCATCATTGATCTACTTTGCAATTGCATAGTAAAAGAAGTTCGAAGGCTAGCTAGCTTAACTTCAAGCTCCATATGTAGTTTATAAAGCAAACAAGTTATTCGCTCCCCAGTGGAGTCGCCATTTTGTTATCGGGAATACTAGTGTCCATTCAGAGCTGCTAGTCCCACTAAGACGGGTAGTTATCATAGAAACAAACAAACTAAAGTCACTTGTGTTTTCCTTTATGAGAAATAGTTGAGAGAGAAGCAGAGAGTACCAACAATAGTCTTTCGCTTGGCTCCTTGCTTGTTTCCTCTCCCATTTGATAGATCTTTGCCACTCCTTCCTTACTTGTCCCACTTCAAAGAACACCTGTAGAGTCAAAGAAACATAATACCATCAAAGCATAGAGATATATAACCATAAAAAATATAGGATCAGATATATATTAAGCATACAAATGCATATATCAATACAAGATTTAGAGATATACAAGAATATGGAGGAAAACTCAAATAGCTTTATTGATAGAAGTAGTAGAAGAGAGGATTACAACCCATTGATCTGACCCAACGCCATCCTCCCAGCATGAAAGCCCTCTTCACCTCATGAAAAGCTATATCACCCAACGCTATGATGTTCCACAGAGAAACCAATAGCACTTCCTCACAAGATACAAAATTCCAGCCTCCGGATCTCTAGGATGAGGGATCCATATATCGATATTTGCAGGTGGGTGAGTCAGCTTCTAGGATTTTGATTAGTGTCATTTCTCTGATAGTTCTTGGTTCCACTTGGATATTTCATGATCTCTTACTCATCCCTGGGCAAATTCAGAGAGGCAAGTGTCAAATGAGCAGCTTCTAGAAGATTCTTTGGGTTTCCACCTAGCTAACTACCTCTGCCATTTGTCTGCTCTAGCTCATCGCACCCTACAGAAGGGATTTTCAGTATGCGTTGCACTTTCTACATGTAGAGGTGAGATGCATCACACCCTTAGCGCTAAGTAGGCTGTATGGTCCAGTTTTTACCAGTTCTGATTAGTTTTTCTGGGAGAACTTCTGGGAGATCGTGTAATCAGCTGACCTTGTTCCTTTAGGGTGTATAACAACACTTTTAGGGGCTTAGAAGCCCTTGGTTTATGGACATATGAGATTGGGGTTGCAGTGACCAAATATGTCTATAACATTATTTACCCTATATTAATTATCAATCCAAGTATGATTTTTATCTCAAGAGTGTACTCAGTGTGAGGCAGTCACTTAATTCAAGAGTAATGTTTTCTAGTTTGCAGTATAGTGCTAAATACAAGAGTAAATGGATGCTGGAAATAGAATCTACTTGTAATTAAAAGAAACCTTAATGCTCTGAAACTTAATCATTCATTCATAAAACTATAGTAATTTATCAGTCAAGGATGCAGTAGTGATAACTCTTTCCTCTGTCAGCTGATATACATGAAATCAATCATAAACAGGACCTCCAATCTAAGAACTTAGACAACGATACTCAGTGTTCTTACAGTTATAGATCTTTCAATCCACACTAAAGCAAATAATAACAATTTGATTGAAAATTCTTACTAAAACACACTTGTTGCACTATCAATTAAAATGTGAAAGAAAATCCTTGTAGAAAAGGAACAACAACTAAATCTGTTAAAAAGATTGAACAACAAAGCTTAATCTACAGAAATGAATAGAACAACACTCTTTCCCGAAATGAACTGATCAACAATCTTTAACTGAAATTAACTGAACAACAATTTTCAAATAATAAAGGAACATCAAATATCATTAAGTGTAAACACACAGTGACTATAAAGTAATAGAATCAGTAATCTTATTCTAGTAGAGTGAACATTAATCGCAGGTATAAAGGAACGACAATTTTGATTATAATTTAACAACAATTAAATGAAAAACAGTTGCAGTTGTGAGTGAACAATAGAATCTAGACTAGATAGCGCAGTATTGTTTCAAAAGGAACAACACAACATTGAGTTATGAATAGTAATCGTGTTATCACCGTAGTCGAATTATGATCTTTATGTAATAGAGTAATTCAGTGAGATGTTCAGAAATAGAAGATTACTGAATAAAGTGAATTAAGGAAATGTAAAGGAAATCAAACCACACACCACTGTAATTGTAAAATAGTGATACAAGAAGCAAGTGGATCCACCAAGGTTGGGCCCTTAGCCGCCAGGGGAGCACAGTTGTGTTTACTCCAGGATCAGATAATGGAACAAAAAAAGAGTTATATATTAAGCATATATGGTAGAGTTACAACTATCGCTCCTCAAGGAGAGTTAGGTAAAAGGGAAGGAGAAACTAATGTGCAGGTTGAAGAAGAGCTTGTATGGCTTAAAACAAGCTCCAAGGCAGTGGTATCTAAAATTTGACAGGTTTATGTCTGAACAAGGTTATACTAGATGTCACTCTGATCATTGTGTTTATCTCAAAAGGCAAAATGATGGAAGCTATATTATATTTTTATTATATGTAGATGACATGCTTGTTGAAGGTTCTAACATGCAAGAAATAAATGTGCTCAAAAGAAAATTGGTGAACTCATTTGCAATGAAGCATTTGGGTGCTGCAAAACAAATCCTTGGTATGAGAATAACTAAAGACATGAAGAATTGCAAATTAACATTGTCTCAAAGTGAGTACATTGAAAAGGTGTTTAAAAGGTTTAATATGTAGAATGTAAAACCAGTTAGTATACCTTTGGCTAGCCATTTCAAATTAAGTAAGTAGGAGTGTCCCAAGACTCAGGAAGAAAATTGGTGAACTCATTTTCAATGAAGCATTTGGGTGCTGCAAAACAAATCCTTGGTATGAGAATAACTAAAGACATGAAGAATTGCAAATTAACATTGTCTCAAAGTGAGTACATAGAAAAGGTGTTGAAAAGGTTTAATATGTAGAATGTAAAACCAATTAGTATACCTTTGGCTAGCCATTTCAAATTAAGTAAGGAGGAGTGTCCCAAGACTCAGGAAGAAATGGCTCATATGTCTAAAGTTCCATATGCATCAGTAGTTGGAAGCTTAATGCATGCAATGGTATGCACAAGGCTTGATATTGTACATGCAGTGGGAGTTGTAAGTAGGTACATGAACAATCCAGGAAAAGAACATTGGATGGTGATCAAGTGGATTCTTAAGTATTTGAAAGGTACCACAAATCAAGGATTATGCTTTGGTGGTTCAAACATTTCTCTACAGGGATATGTTGATGCATATATGGTGGGTGATAGAGATAATAGGAGGAGCATAACAGGGTATGTGTTTACTATAGGTGGAATAGCTGTCAGTTGGGTCTCAAAACTGCAAAGTGTTGTTGCACTTTCAATAACAGAAGCAGAGTATGTTGTGGCTACAGAGGCTAGTAAAGAAATTATTTGGTTACAAAGGTTTCTGGATGAATTGGGTAAGAAGCAGGAGTTGGGCAAGTTATACAGTGACATTCAGAGTGCCATACATATTGCAAAGAACTTTGCATTTCATTCCAAGACTAAACATATACAACTCAAGTACCATTTCATATGGTCAGCATTGGAAGATGGATAGTTGAAGCTAGAAAAGATACACACTAACCAGAATCATGTAGATATGTTAACAAAAGTTGTAACCAGGAAGAAAATGAGAATCTGTTCAGTTTCAATTGGTCTTCAAGTATGATGAAGAAGATGAGAAACAACCAAGTCCAAATTGAAGTCATTGTCCACAAATGAAGCAAGAGTGGACTTACTATAATCAGTCTCCAAGTGGGAAATTGTTGGGTGTGGAGCTTGATTATCTTATGTGATCAAAGGTATCACCGCATTAGACCCCAGTTTGTAATGGGGCGGCAATGCTGCCCATAAAATATTCACTGCATGAGGGTCTAGGGAGGGGTAGGTGCGACCCTTGGCAATCCCCTGCTGGTGGGGCGATCGGGGGCAGCACCCCTGAAGCTAAAAATAGATGTAAAATTGCCTTGTTAAATGTTGTAATTTCATAGTCAATCTAGGTCGTTCATTAAGCGGATATATAATTGTAGAAGTTATGTTTAATTTAGGGTTTTCTACCCTAGAAGGAAACCCCTCTCTATATATGAGGGAATTGTATTTTGTCTATGCAGATCTGTATTCGGAGTGAGGAATAGAGAGGAGATTGAGAGCAAAGAGGGATTACAACGGATCTGTTGTAGTTTGTATCTCTTCAATTTGTTGGATAATATAAAACGAAGGATTAGTTGTTTCTCTGTGGACGTAGCCCAAACTGGGTGAACCACGTATATCTGTGTCTCTCCTGTTTTATGCATTTTCTTTGTTTATATTTCCGCAATATTTTATGTGTTCCATTTTTCTGTAATATATAATTTTCTAACACTAAATACAGTGTGGTCATCAAACTATTATCAGAGGCCATTGCTCTAGGCATCAGGGAATTGGTTGTCAACCTAGATTCACAGCTTGTCGTCCTTCAACTCAACGGGAAATATTCCGTCAGGAACCCTCAAATATTATGAATATATATCTATATTTGTCTATTGGAAATACATTTTTATTATATTACATATCATCATATTCCTATATGCATGAATACATTGACAGATGAATTAGCTAATTACATGTTGTACAGACATTTACAAGGCATGTAAAAGATAAGACAAACCATTTGTACCATAATAGACAGGAAAATACAACATATATATATATATATGTGTGTGTGTGTGTGTGTGTGTGTGTGTGTGTGTGTGTGTGTGTGTGAGAATGTTTGATACATCATAACCCCAAAAAATAATATGTGTATCTGTAATAACATCAGCGGCTCGCAAGCCTCATACATACGTGGCACACAGGCCTCAAAAAATATGTAAGTGCTAGACCTAGGAACTACTCAGCATGGGGGTCATGATAGCATGAGATAACTCATGAAACATGACTCAGCAATCAGCAGATCTGATTTGAGACTCCCACTGTGTGCCTCTAGTACCATAGGGGCATGTCTCCTATCTAAGCATACTTTGGGATACCATGAGTAAAACCCTCAAGATTCCTTGTGATCTCCTCCTTGTTATTGCCCCCTTCCTAATAAGGGGCAACAACATCAATAGGACGAGAGATAACATTAACAGCTCTCAGGCCTCATACATACGTGGCACACAAGCCTCAAAAAATACGTAAGTGCTAGACCTAGGAACTACTCAGCATGGGGGTCATGGTAGCACGAGACATCTCATGCAACACGACTCAGCAATTGGCAGATCTGATTTGAGACTCCCACTGTTGCCTCTAGTACCGTAGGGGTATGTCTCCTATTTGAGCATACTCTGTGATACCATGAGTCAAACCCTCAAGATTCCTTGTGATCTCCTCCTTGTTATCGCTCCCTTCCTAATAAGGGGCGACAACATTAATAGGACGGGAGACATGCCTAGCTATCAGGGACATCATGGTTGGTTGCTTTGGTCCAACATCTGCATAAACAAGAGAAATGTTATAAGCGTGCATATACCAAAAACAATTAAGAAACCTCAAAATATTTTTTTTTGATTTTTTACCTTCGTTATCGAAGTCCTCTCCATCTAGGAAGGGCATATTTGGGTCTCCACAGAAATCAGTGTCGTTGTACGACCAATCCTCAACTACAATCTTTTGTCGTCATAACCATGAGAAGAATTCCGGTGGGTATGACATATGTTGACCCCCAGTGATCCTGGGCATCAGACGACTCCAGCAGGCCATTCTAGATCACATGGCATAGGATGATCAACCTCAGTCGATTGATATTGGAATAGTGGCACTCGTTCTAAGAAGAGGGTCACAAGTACTGATCCGAAGCCAAATTGCTTCAGATTCCCCTCCTTGGCCTTGGACCACTGGCGCTTTATGTTCATATTCATGGCCTTTATCCAGTTGAAGATCGTAGGAGCTATGGAGTAAATAGCCTATAGGAACTTCAACTTGTTAGTCTCATGTTCCACCTGGGACCCTGCCACTCTGTTGATAGTCAATAAAAGCACCCTTAGTGTTAAATCTCGCATAGTAGAAAACTCTATCTTGCTACAACTATTGGAGGAGAAACAATTATATGCAAAAAGATCCAAATGCTTCTTTGGAGTCCAAGAGGTGGAATATCTGGGTCATATTGTATCTCATGAAGGAGTTAAGGTAGACCCTAGCAAATTAAAGCCATTAAGGAATGGAAAATCCCCACATCCATAAAGCATCTGCGAGGATTTCTCGGGTTGACAGGGTATTATCGCAAGTTTGTTAAGAATTATGGAAGAATAGCAGCACCTCTAACAACATTATTGAAGAAAGATGCATTTTCATGGACTCCAGAAGCAACAATGGCCTTCGAACATCTAAAGAGGCAATGTGCCAAGCACCTGTCTTAGCTACACCGGACTTCACAAAAACCTTTATTGTGGAATGTGATGCTTCAAGAAATGGAATTGGTGTTGTTTTAATGCAAGATGAAAGACCCATTTCTTTTGAAAGTCGTCCAATCAAGGGGAAGTTTTTACACAAAGCTATTTATGAGAAGGAAATGTTGGCAATACTCCATGCACTTAAGGAATGGCGACCCTACCTAATGGGAAGACACTTCAAGGTAAAAACGGATCATGATAGCCTTAAATGCTTTTTAGAACAAAGATTATCCTCTAAAGAGCAACAAAAGTGGGTCACAAAGATGTTGGGTTATGACTTTGAAATCATCTACAAAAAAGGGAAGCAAAATGTGGTGGAAGATGCACTCTCAAGAAAGGATGAGGATGTGGAAGAATTGTTGTGCGCCATTTCTATTATCCAACCAGATTGGATAAACAAAGCAAGGGAGGAATGGAAGAATGATGAAGAAGTGTGGGCACTTATTCGAAAGGTACAACATGATTCCAGTATGTCTGATACATTTAGCTGGCAAAATGATTCGTTATGGTACAAAGATCGCATATACCTCTGTAAGAATTCCCAGCTAAAACAAAAGATTCTTATGGAATTGCACACTTCTCCCTTAGGAGGGCACTCAGGATTTTTAAAAACTTACCACAGGATTAAGAAGGAATTTTTTTGGGATGACCTTAAATCAAATATTCAAAAGTTTGTGGCAGAATGTTAGGTTTGCCAAAAAATAAAGTTGAAACAATTAAGACACCAGGTCCATTACAACCTTTATCCATTCCAAGCCAACATTGGGAGGAGGTTTCAATGGATTTTATCACAGGTTTACCCAAGTCTGAGGGAAAGAGTGTCATCATGGTCGTAGTTGACAGACTTACCAAGTATGCACACTTTTGTGCATTATCACATCCATTTAAAGCCAGTACAATTTCTACAGCATTTATGGAAACAATTCAAAAGCTACATGGAAATCCAAAGATTATTGTAAGTGACAGAGATCCCATTTTCACTGGAAATTTTTGGACAGAATTATTTTCTTGTCTTGGTACTCAGTTAGCTCATAGCTCATCTTATCATCCTCAATCTGATGGGCAAACTAATATAGTAAGCAAATGTTTGGAAGGATATCTTCGTTGCTTTGTATCTGATAAACATACACAATGGATCAAATGGTTGCCTCTGGCTAAATGGTGGTATAACACTTCCTTCCATACAACAACAAAAATGATCCCATTTATGGCACTTTATGGGTATCAACCACCATCCATCACATCATATTTAAGAGAAAATTCTAAGGTTCAGGCAGTGGAACATCACATCGAACATCAACAACAAGTCCTCAAACTCTTAAAGGATAACCTCGTGTTGGCACAAAATAGAATGAAACAAACAGGCAGATCAACATCGCAGTGAAAGAAGTTTTGATGTAGGTGATTGGGTATTCCTACGGCTACAACCATATAAGCAGATGTCCATCAAGCAAGTTAAGAAGGACAATAAATTAT
>APFE030688034.1:0-41665 GCA_000404065.3 Pinus taeda
TTTTGCAAGGGGATATTTGGGGCAAGGTAAGAGTGAGCGTTGATGCCTTAATCTGAGATGGATGATTAGGGATGATAGAGAAGAAGCTAAAGAGGGCAAACAACCATCAGAATCCTCTCTAGACAGTAGAAAACATAAATTTTGAACAAACTAAAAAGCTGAGCATGTCAAAGCATGATTTCAAACTTTACCACTTCATCTGTCCAAAATAGAAGCAAAGAGAGATGTGGAATACATAAACAAACTTACAAGAACATGTAGAGAACACACCATCAACACAAAAATCCACAAGAATCCACAAGGATGTCTGCAAAACCCTGGCCTTCTTCTTCTCAAATTGCAAAGATAGATGTACAATATACAATAAAGCTTTCTCCCACAAGAGTCCAACCTCCAACCTCTCAAAATGACTAAGAAAACACATAATATAGGCAAGCTAACCTCTTCCCTTGCCTCTAGGGGTCGAGCTCATCCTTCTAGGAGCAGTTTGAACTAATTCCAACCTAAGCACTAGATAATAGGCAGCTCAACAACTTGCCTCTATTACTTAGCTAACTGATTCATGCATTAATTATTCACTTTTTACATCAAGGGAGCTTCTAGAAGAGTAAAGAGAGGTAAAATCTATCAAAAGTGCCATGAAAATATTACACTTACCCATCATCTACAAGTTAAAAATGGTCAACCATAGTCAAAACAGAGTTTTTTGACAAAAAAGGTCATTCTGGCAAAGCTGGCTCGAATGGTCGCGCCCCTTTGCAGAAACTTTTGAGTGGGTTCCACTGGTCCCAATCAGGTGCAAGATGGCTCATTGAAAAGCTTGGTCTGTCTACTTTCCATCCCAAGTGGAATTTCTGAATTTGGAGTTGTTTTGCCCCCTCAAAAACCATTTCTCCCAAGGTCACTTTCTGCAACTCAAAAAGTGGGCAGAAAGTCATTTTTTTGATGTATTTTGAGCTTTTTGGAGGCTCAAATCTCAAATCAGCTTTCCCAAGTATTGGTATTTTTCTCCTTTGCATGGCCCTATTCCAAAATGCCAAGGTTTCTCAAAATTACCAGAGCAGTCTCCAAAACTGGTCTCACCCGGGAGTGGGCCATTCCATGTGAAAACCTGTAAATGGCACAAAAAATTCACAAATGACAAAATTTTCTCCAAATTTCTTAAAATTTGGGCTGGGAGCCCCCAATCAAGTACCATGCTCAGCCAAAGAGGCTTTGGCCAAAATTTGGAGTGGATCGGGCGTTTTCCTTCGTTTTTGTGTTTTGGCCAAACGTCCTTGGAGCACCTTCGTTCTCGCCGATATTTTTGACATTTCTCTCAAACCATGACACCTGTGCAAAAAGTGAAAGAGGTTTTTCTTCCTTGGCATGTGGTGGACAAAAACCTTTCTCAGTTTTCCAAAATTCATCTTTAACTGCTCTGAAACATCATTTGAGTGAAACTTGCCCCGATGTGTGAAACAAGGAATTTTGTCGAAATGAAGCGAAATGAAGGGGATAGGGGGCTTCTAAATTCTTGGGGAAATTTTTGGGAGTGGGGAGGGATGTTAGGAAGCAGGGGAAAGTGGAATCTCAGAGATTGAGTGAGGGGAAGGGGTCCAAAAGGGCAAATCACAGGCCAAACCTAGAAAATTGCCAGGTTGTAGCTAGAAACTAGGTTTTGTGCAAAAATGAGGATTTTGGGGAATCTGAGTGTTGGGAAGTGTATGATATGGTACTTTAAGGATAGGGGAAGGTGTATGAACATCAGGAAACAAGTTTTGCCAATGATTTGACCATCCAAGAGAAAATGGCTTCAAAACCCTAGGAGAGGGAAATGACCTTGCCAAGGCACAACTGAAGCATGAACAAGACGTAAAATGACTCATTAGACACTGACATGATAATGAAAACCCTATGAATGATGATAGACTCAGCTGAATGATGACATGGATTGACATTTGGGCAACTTTAGAAGGAGTGAAAGCAAACCCTAGACCTAATGCCTAGTGACCAAATTTTGCTTGAAGACTCACTGAAATGACAAAATTTGACCTTGACACTTCAAAATCACTTTGTAAGAGCATATTTGATCACTGGAGGAAGGCTGTAAAGACTGACACTAACAGAGGGGAAACTTGGAGGGAAAAGTCCTCCACGAAATCTATGTAAGGAAGGCATCTCTCCTCATTTCATCATCTTTGGCATATCGAATTTCTCTTTAGTTGCTCAAGCTGCTTCGCTGAGTCACTTGTTGTTTAGCAAGAGTTCTTCAAGCAAAGAGCTCACCCTTTCTTCGAGGGACTTCGAGTGCCACCCTAGAAAGGTTTATCTTCATTCTTTCTTATGAGGATTTCATTGTGGTTTCCAGAAATTGCATCCATCTCCAGGTGGTGCATATTTCTGGAGCACACAGTGGAGGGAGGTCAAGTTTGTTTGTTGCATCTTGTGGAGGAGTTTTAGTTGGGAGAATTTCCGGAGAGGAGGCATAGGAGTTTTTCTGCCATTTTTGAGAGTATTGGAGCTGGAGCAGAGTGCTCCCATTCAGTGTGACTTTCACACTTCCTGGGCCAGTGTAGAGGCAACATTTTGTGCTCACGTGGGAGGTGGAGACTTAGCCATTGAGGTTGATCCTTGTCAGGAGAGATAAGGAAAGCATTAGTGGAGGTGATTGCTACTTTTCTAGAGCTTTTGAGGAGGATTTTGCTGGTGTATTGGAAGACAGTGTGCTTCAGTGGTTTTGGAGGGCGTAGGGCCTTTAAGGGTTGATTTTGGAAGGTCAAAATCGGCCAAACCATTGCTGGGTTTTGTGAGAGGAGTTTGTGGTTAAAATTTCATAATTTTCCAAGTGATATTCAGGTAAGAAATCCTCATTCTTATAACAGGGCGAATTGCTAGTAGCTGGGGAATTTGCACCATTTTATGGGTTCAACTTTGGCTTGAAGATAGGCCAAACCCTTTCTGGGTTTTTTGGGTTTTTGACAAGTACCCTAGATATAAATTCTTAGCATTTTCTGAGCACTAGAGATGGGGTTTCTTGTAGTTCCTTTCCAGCCAATAGTGTAGTTTCTAGGGACAACACAAAGCATTAGAAGAGCAATCATCTCCAGCTTCGAGATTATTGTTTTATCCCGTAGGTCTTGTCAAGCTTGCCCTTGAGCCAAGTCCAAGTGCATTTCTACATATTATTGTACTTACTCCAATTCATTAATAAAATGGCTCAGCTGGTTCTCACTTCTAGAGTTTTAATGAGCATTTGTTGATTGTTTTAATTTCTTGTGTCACAAATCGATTTTGTTTTGCATATCACTATTTATTTAAGTTTGGAATATTACAATTTTATTGTCAAATAGATCAATTACGCCTCCTCCACCAAGGCGGCCTCAAGAAACGACAAGTTGGCCTCAATAAGGGAATTCGACCTCACAAACTCACTATATATTGGAGCAACTAGACTCATTTGGAAGGATATCTCACATAAGTTCAAATTGAAGTAGTTGGGAACAGAAAAAGTGTGAAGTTCAAGAAGGAAGTTGGAATCAAAGTTTTTGGGTCTCTGTCTCTCTCTCATATGCAATGAAATTATGAACTTGCATCGAAGTTGGGAAACTGCATCAAAGCTATGAAGCTGCATTGAAGCTATGAAGCTACATTGAAGTTGTGACATTGTATCAAGGTTGAAGCTATGAAGTTGCATTGAAGTTGTGAAGCTGCTAGGCTAGAGCTACTGAAGTTGCTAGATTGAAACTACAGTCCTAAAGTTGCGTCGAAGTTTTGAAGCTAGGGGTCGAAAATTTGGGTTGACGCTGCATGTGAGACGCTGGCACTTGGTAACTTTGGAAGAGATCATATATAAGAAGGAAGAGTTGACTTGGTGGAGGAGGAAGGTCTTTTGGTCTAAGGTCTTGGTCTATCTCAATTTGAATCTATTAAAGGAAGAGGCCTGACTTGGTTTTCCCCTATAAAGGGGTTTTAGCCTTTGCTCAGTGCCTACATCTAATGTCCATGATCTTCATGTTTTTGCTTTGATAATCGCTTGATGAGAAGAAGATAAAGGAAGACATAAAGAAGTAAATAAGAACATAACAATATCACAAGTAATTGTCAACATAAGAAAATCTTTATGCCTTTCTGATTTTCTAACAGCGACCACCAAGAGGAGCCCCTCTAAGGCTGCGACAGAGGAGGAAAGAGATCCTTGAGCCCGCGATTAGGCTAGAAAAGCCCTAAAAGGTCTAGCAACTACCCCAAAGAGAACTTGGACCCCTGCAAAATGCAAAATCTCACTACAAAACCACTCCAGATGACCTCCAAAGGCTAACGACTTCCTTCTCTGACTGAGTGTTGAGTTTCTGGAAGCTGGAGAGGCCATATCTTACCCTCAAGGGCCTAGATCAGCCTTCCTTCCTTGAATGAATAGCCTAGAAATTTAGAAAATAATTGATTCTTCAAACTCTTGAGGTATCTCATGCACAAATGAAAAGAAGAAGACCCAAGAGCCCAATATATACAAAAATTGAAATGAAACTCCAACACCCCAATAATTATTTACAAAACTTCAAAATTTAACAAGGGTTAGATTTATTTACAAATATTCACAATATTTACAAAATTAAAATATTTTCTCTCATTAGCAGATTAAATCTTTAAAGCCCCAATAATAAACTTGAAATAATTTTGAGAAAGTAGTTTTTCTTTTTTTGTGAAGACAAAACCCTCATGGATAGAAAATTCGTTAAATTAAGACCTGGAGCTAAACAAGGGTGTGATCCCTTCACAGTGTTTGAACTTGGAGGCCAAGGGTTAGAGCAACCTATAACAATGCACTTCCAATGATAGATTATTAAACAAGAGGGGTTTGATTCATATGTTAGATCTATAAGCTTGGAGATACATGCCAGACTTTGCTAGATCTAGAGTCTTTACTCTCACCCAACACCTAAGGCAAGATACCTGTACCAATAGATGTTCCATCGTGCAATAATTGAAAAATAATCAACAATATTATAGCTCAAAGCATATCAAATAAACATCCAACAAATACCATAGATCAACAAATGAGATACACCTTGAATTGAACCCCAAAGGCTTTTTATTAAGTGCAAAAAATATTTAGCAGAGCTTCTCTAAGTTACAAATGATTTTCAAGACTATCTAGGCTCAAAAGATGACAAGAAAAGCTTAGTAGTTTGTTTATATAGAAAATGAGAGAGAAATACACCCCTCCAAGTGGAAATAACGACTAGTTGGCTTGATCCTCGTCAATGTTATTAGAATTGAACGGGTGATCGAACCGAAAAACCTTGTGGATCAGGAATCGGACCAGAACCGGTAAAAAATTGGAAAAAAAATTGGCTTATCACAAACACATAAAATATTCATATTTTAAAGAATAACATATTCATGTGCATCCATATGAATCCAACCCATTTATACACAAATATGTAAAAGTTCTCATCTACATAGCATGTAAGGGTGCACATAACCAAAATAGCATCGAGTGCAATCCATCCCTAAATCGAAAATGCATCAGAAAATAAGCTCTAGATGGCCTCTAGCATCCAGAAAAATTATGCTACAACAAATGCCTACATATCATCAAAATCATTACCTATATTGGGGTCTTCGTCATCAATATAACCATTTAGGCATTAAAATAAGATAGAAGAAACATAGCATGTCATGTCAAGATTTTGTTTGAGTGGTGGGTACACTTTTAGGAGAGGCATGATAGAGGAGTTTGACAACCAATGCCACTAACATCAAAGTACATAGAGGGTTTCGTTCTCTTTATTAAATACTAGTTCCATACCCTCGTACATGACAAAATCCAATGGAAACGTTGCAATCTACCCAATCCTGAAATCCTGAAAAATTGTTAAGTCTGCTAGATTTTGAGTGAAATCTGAAATTCTACTTTCTCCATATGAAATCCAATGAGGTTGGAACCACTCTCAAACATCCTGAGTCATTTTAATATCACTCTGATCAAGGATTCTTCTTGCAATGACACAAGCGTTGAGAAACCTAGGGGCAACTAGATTAGGTGATTTCTCTTACTTTGATAACTGCTTGTGATGCATTTTTACTTAATTTGATTAGCTTCTTCTTTCACTTGATTATTATTATGTTATTATCAGCAAACAACTACCAAACTGTAAAAATCAAATAGACAAGAGGACTCAAAATGTAGGCTGTAAGCCAGGGCCAAAACCTCTCCTCTTGAGAGGAAAACCCACAAGAACTCTTCTCTTCTTTTAGAACTTCAATGACGAATTCCAAGACATAAGACCCTTGTGAAAAACCCCTCCAAGACCAAGTCAATCCTTCCTCCTTAATGAGCTCTCCTTCCAGCAACTTCGATGCCAACAACTTCTCCAATGACTTCGACCCCAATAGTTTCTTCTGTAACCTCGACTACTATAAAAACCCTAGCTCTTGCACGTGTGGTGATTTCTTCTTCGCTTGGGGATCTTCTTCTTCCTTGGTAATTCGGCTTGCAAAATGCTCTTTTAGATACCTAATTTCGGCCTTTCAAAGTGACTATAAATTTTGGTCTAGGTGCAGCAAGATGATGCCCTAAATCTCATATGTGTGAAGAAAAATAGCCCAAAACATATCCAAAATTTCGTTTTCCTTCTTCTAGCTTCTTTTCCTCTATTTCACTCTTCTTTTGGTCTTCTTCCTTGCCTTGATCGAACTTCTTGAGAGCTGAATTGATGTCCTTCAAGTGAGGTCGAAGTCTCTTATATATAGACTTCTCTTCTAGGTTGAACAGCTACATGTAAGCTGACTTGTCCACTCATGAAGGCCGACTTGTTCTTTTGATGATGACAAGGCCTTGGAGGGTCTATTTGACACTTTTGACTTTACATAAATTTTCTTTGACTTGATACAATAAGCCCAAAAGGGTCTTCCATACATGACAATGACTTAATTGATCTCTTGACTTAATGACAAGCCCTAGAAGCACTCAATGGGTGCTTGAACTATAAATAAATTTACCTTGAGCATGAAACCCATGCATCACAATAATAAATTTCTTTTTCTCTTTACATCAGATACACAAAATCATGATTGCGTGTCATTATGAAGACCGAACCTAGTTACATATTTCGACACTCCCTCTTAAGTAGAGAGGTATTCATCTTCTATACAAGGTACTTGGACATTCTCATATTGAAGAATTATTCATAAGAAGATTTGGATCGGTAAGCCATCTCATAAGCTATTATTTCAGTTGTTCTCATTGCATCTCATCATACCAACCAACATTGTCATATAGCAAGGCTTTAACTAACAACTCTATCTCTCCACAAGATTAGAGCACAATGCTGGCAAAACAATCACTAATAGACACCATCGTCATTGTCTATTAAGGCACATATCCCACCTGGATGTTCACAATGTATGTCCTTCTAGGACAATTCTTGTCTTCGAATAACACATCGTCAAGGAATTTCCTCTTCGACTACTCTTACCTATTAGGTGCCCTACCACATCCTCAAAGAGTACAGAAACTAGATGCTTACCCAATCCTCCATTCTTTCTTTATAACAGGAAGACGAATGATGTGTCTGTCTCTCCCTCTCAACTCATTCCTATAAAAGGAAATATACCCAATCTCCCTCTTATCAAGGGACTTGCCCAAGCTCCCTCTCACTAGGGACTTGTTTCCAGTCAGCAACTATCTGCTCTTTGGTGGAGATCATGGTACTATCAACTGCTTGTAGGGCTCCTCTTTTTGCATCATATCATGAACTTCATCTTCTTCATTATGGAGCCTTCTTCATCATAACTTCTTCGTAGGGCATCGACCATCTTCTACATCACTTTCTTTTCAATGAGACATAGTGTTGAACCAATAGTCATGTAATCCTTCTCTTTATTGAAAAGTGATCTTCTAGTCCACATTTGGCTATATTTCATACGTCTACCTCTTCTAAGTCATGATTCTTTCAGGATCTTCCATCCAATCTCATGAGTACTAGTTGTAGGTGACTTCTACAACCCTCTTTTGGTAGCCCTGTTTTAACCAGTGTGGAAAAAATCGGGAATAAATCCGGATTAAATCTCGATTTTTTTATTTTTTTGGCTGGCCGATTAAATCCCGATTTTTTGATTTTTTTGGCTGGCCGTTTAATTTTGCCGACTTTTTGCCAACTTTTTCGAAAAACTCCCGACTTTAACGACTTTTTCAACTTTTGGACCCTTGCCGATTTAATCCCGACTTCGACTTTTTCCACATTGGTTTTAACCCAACCACATGTTATCAAAAATCAAAATGAATATCAAATCAAAGTTACCTTTTTATGATGTTCTTTTGTCATGACATCAACTTCTTGCAGCATCAACATCGTGCATATGTATGAATCCATCTCCAAGACATACATTACCAAGGTTCTCCTTTTTCCAGCATACATATGAAGGTCTTCATACCTTCTTCATGGAGATCTCATAGCCAACCTTTCTATTTAGATGTTGATTCCTTATCTTGTCTTATAGATGCATCTTCCCACGAACTCTTCTTTCATCTTTTCCACATATTTCTTTCCTCGAGATCTTCTTTACATGGTTCTTTTAACATAGGAACCATGATTGTCAACCACCTCATATTCGATATGAGGTCATATTATGTTGATTTCATCTTATCAATATGTAGAAGAGTTCAAGGCACATTGTCTACATGCCTTCATGCATCCTTCTAATGGAAGAGATCCTTCTTCTTCTATCATGCTCATGGGATAGAGCATTCAACCATGCTATCAACGACCATATGATGACATGCCTTTATCTATTAAATATATACATACATTTTCCTTGTTTTGGTCATCTAGACTTCCTTCTAGCGACTTCCTTTTCTTGCTTGAAGATGAAAGTACTTCAACCAACTCAACATGCTGCATTCCTTTGTCCCCGTACCATCATTTTTCTAAACAATGGATCCCACACAAGGTGGAATGTAGACAATCAGTGAGACACTTATTCCATGTAGAGGTGAATCTTCTCATAAAGATTCTAGTGGAGGATCTCAATGATCCTCATTCTACAAATGCTCCTTTCTAATAATGATGATGTATGATGACCTTTCTTTATCTTCTATCTAGCTAGATGACTTCCCTCCAACCACATATCCTTATATACTTCCAATGGAGATGCTATTTCTATCATGATGACTATTATAACCATGTAGACTTTCTACTTCAGCTATTCTTCCATGCTTTTATGAAGATGTCATATTTATCTTGCTATATAATGCATCATATCGTACTTATGATGCTTTCTATTCTTTTCTATAACAAAAAAAACTAAGTGAAGGAGATTATCTCAGTGATAGTAGAGATATTTCACTTCCTCCTCCTTTGATTTCTTCTTTTTTGTTTCTTCTACTTCGTCGGTAACATGAGTTTCATTTCTTTCCTTTCTCTTCTTATTGTATTTCTTGAATTTGGGACAATTCCTTTTAAAGTTCCCATGTTCATTACACTCGTAGCATTGTATCTTTGACATATCGATATGCTTCTTTTTCCGAGGATCAAACTTTCCAAACATTCCTTTTCTCCTGGCCATGGCAGCATATGCTTGAACTTGTTCATTTGATCCAACATAGCTCTTTGCCTTCAACCTAGTTTATTCAATCTTACATAATGGCCAAAGTTCACTAAATGGAGTGGCTTCCTTCTTTCCACAAATACTTGATACAAATTTGCCCCACTCATCAAGTAGTGCATTAAGCACAACGATGGTCATTTCTTTATGGGACATTATTTCTCCTAATTCTTGTAGTTGATCTCTTATTTGAGATACCCTTGTAAGGTATGAGGCTACCACTTCTTCCTTTGATACCTTCATTTTGTACAGTTCGATTCTCAATGATATGGCTTCTCTTGCAATGCTTACAAAAGACGATTCTACCAACTTTTCATAGATATCTTTTGATTTCTTCAACCTTGCTATATGAGGGATGAGGGAATCCTTGATTGATTCTATGAGAATTCTTTGAGTCCTTATTTCCCCTTTCATATACTTTGATAGTGCTTGAGCTTGCTCTTGAGATGGTTTGGTGATGGAGCCCTTTACATATTGAATAACTTCATTCTCTATGAGGATCAAATCTATCCTCTTCTTCCATGCAAAGAAATTTGATGACCCAACCAGTTTGTTGCTCTCCTTGCAGAATGAAGTCATGTTGATAGTATATTCAGACATAAATAAAAAAATATTTGTCGAGTGTAGATGCTCCTAGACGATATCTTCAACTTGATGCCTTCTTGATGATGTTCTTCAAGAATGTTTGAGATGTGATCTTTGCTTCAATGTGAGGGAGATCACCTTGATTTCTTTGATAATGATGGAAATGCTTCTTCTTGCTTCCTTTGGATGTAGAAATATAGAATATGGAGACTCCAAGATGCTTCAAATGTGTAGTCCTTTCAATGGAGGTAGGGTTTTTGATGTCTTTTTCTTCTTCCAAGAGTTGTGATGATGTGATCCTTGTGATGTGATGGATGGTCCTCCTTGATGTTCCTTAGTTTACTCAACCCTTATGCATCCTTCTTTAATGATGTGATCTTCAAGCCACCTCTTCTTCTTGTTATAGTCACCTTAGCTCTAACACCATGTTAACAAATCTAGGGGTAGCTAGATTAGGTGATTTCTCTTACTTTAATAACTGCTTGTGATGTATTTTCACTTAATTTGATTTGCTTCTTCTTTCACTTGATTATTATTATGTTCTTATCATCAAACAACTACCAAATTGTAAAAATCAAATAAACAAGAGGACACAAAATGTAGGCTGCAAGCCAAGGCCAAAACCTCTCCTCTTGATATGAAAACCCACAAGAAATCTTCTCTTCTTATAGAACTTCAAATGGCGAATTCCAAGACCTAAGACCCTTGTCAAAATCCCCTCCAAGACCAAGTCAATCCTTCCTCCTTGTTGAGCTTTCCTTCCAACTACTTTGATACCAACAATTTCTCCAGCAACTTCAACCCCAACAGTTTCTTCTGCAACTCTGACTACTACAGAAACCTTAGCTCTTGCTATTGTGGTAATTTCTCCTTTGCTTGGGGATCTTCTTCTTCCTTATTAATTTGGCTTGCAAAATGCTCTTTTAGATACCTAATTTCAACCTTTCAAAGTGATTATAAATTTCAGTCTAGGTGCAGCAAGATGATGCCCTAGATTTCGCACGTGTGAAGAGAAATAGCCCAAAACATATCCAAAATATCATTTTTCTTCTTCTAGCTTCGTTTCTCTATTTCACTCTTCTTTTGGTCTTCTTCCTTGCCTTGATCGAACTTCTTAAGGGCTGAATTGATGTCCTTCAAGTGAGGTCAAAGTCTCTTATATATGGACTTCTCTTCTAGGTCAAATAGCTACATGTAGGCTGATTTGCCCACTCATGAAGGTCGACTTGTTCTTTTGATGATGACAATGTCTTGGAGGGTCTATATGACACTTTTGACTTTACATAAATTTTCTTTGACTTGATATAATAAGCCCAAAAGGGCCTTCCATACATGACAATGACTCACTTGACTTGTTGACTAAATGACAAGCCGTAGAAGCACTCAATGGGTGCTTGAACTATAAATAAATTTACCTTGAGCATGAAACCCATGCATCACAATAATAAATTTCTTTCTCTTTACATCAGATACATAAAATCATGATTACATATGTCATTATGAAGACTGAACCTAGTTATATCCTTCCTCTTCACTAGGTACTCCTTCACTGTTTGATTCCTCAACTTTTGCTCCCTTGTGTCTAGAATCTCCTCTCGAACTAGAATTAGGTCTCCTTCATCGTCCAATGGTGGGAAATTAGTGGAGGGAGGCCGACTTGACAACTTTTGGAGTAAAAAATTACAATTCAAAAATTTGAATTTTCTTCTTTAAAAAGTCACAATGGGAATTTGACTCAAAATAAATTTTCTTTTGAGTCTATCATTTAAAATATGCTTTACAATAATAAATACAAGTACATCAAGTGACCAAATATACATTATGTAAACCAACCATAGTTACAAATTCAACACCCATTAAGCCAAGATAGATCACTATATAAAGGTAGTTCAACCTCCTCCACTTGGGCAGTTCGCATGTCACTCACAAGACAATTTCTAGGCAAGTAAGAGAAGGACAACAAGGATGGATAGGACAAAGAAGAAGACAAATTGGTCCTCTTTCTCTCTCATCAACTCACATGTGTGGATATAGTCTCTCTCTTCTGGTTCACAGTATTTCTGGGCATTTTGTTGCAGGGGCCCGAAATTCCGGGCAATTGCAGCGACCAAAATTTTGGGGCAATTGGCAGTTGTAGGAGGTCGAAATTTTTGGGTCAAATTAGGTAGAGTGAATTTTTTGGATCAGATTGGGAGGCTTGACTTAGAGGGGAAGGCCAGGTTTGACCATAGATAGAGGTGTGTGTCTTGTTCAACAGAAGAATTTCTCTATTGAAAAGGTTGTTGGGTTTTTCCCCTTGGTGGGTTTTCCTAGGGTAAATCTTGTCTCTTCTTTGTGCATTGTGATCCCTATTGTTCTACTGTTTTATGGTTGAATTTTTTAAGTATAATCATTGAATGATATGTTGGAATAAGAATAAAAGAAGATCTACATCAAAATTAATTATGAGTTTTTCATAAACACTGTGCTAGTTTTTATTGCATTTAGAAAATCATTGGAATCTTGTCACCTTCAAACCCTCCTTTGTTGGAGATCTGTTTAGGTGATTTTATCTGCATGTCCCTTAGAGATCTATTTGTCTTAGAACCTTACTCCTCGAACCTATAAGCCTTGCCTGTTAAGCCTCCCTGGTGGGGATAACATCCAACACTAAATGGCAGGAGAGAGGCCACTGAGGTGACAATGATGGTTAATCTCGTCGTTGCCATATGACCTAGTTTGCAATAGTGTGGCTTTGCATTAGGCTTGCTAGATATTGTAGTAATAGGGACTATGAAGAAGACTCTAGAAGGGTCAAGTTGTAACTCATGTTGAGGGTTGAATGGGTCAAATCTAACCCCTAGTTGACTATTAAGATGTGTTATAGCTAGGCCACTATGAGGAAAAGAGGTTCCATTTTATACCAGCTGATAGGACATAGGTCTCGGGTAACTCCACAAAGAGAGCCTTCCTCTTTATATTTGCTTTTTTTCCATTCCAAACTAAATAAAGTAGAGTAGCGTCACCTTCTAGTTTCTCCTAAAAGGGTATCCCAGAGCATATCTTGGTATTCATTTGTTGGAAAATCAGGAGACTTGTAGATTATAGATGATTTTCCTTAACTTGATAATTACTTATGATGTTAGTTGGCCTTTTATTACTTCTTTAGTTCTTGTTCATCAAGTAGTTACCAAAAATAATGAAGATCACAAAGAGACAAAGTACACGAGATATAGGCTCCATGCCAAGGCAAAAGCCCTCCAAGGGGTTGTTGGAAAATCAAAGTAATTATATTAGGGTTTGATTGTCCTTTCTTGATAATTACTTGTGAGTGTGTTGGCTTATTTTATTTCTTTATTGTCTAATCTTTCATCAAGAAATTACCCTATTATGTGTGTATGAAGATCACAAAACAAGAGACACAAGATATAGGCACATGCCAAGGCAAAACCCCCCTCGAGGGAAAACCCAGTCAAGATAATTCTTCCTTTCAATATTATTCTCTGAGACTCTTCGCCCTATACCAAGACCAGACCTTCCCTCCCTTCCCTCCACACCAAGTCAACCTTCCAAATCTTCGACCCCTTCCAGCAACTTCAACTAGGCAACAGCTTCCGACAACAATGAAACTTAGGAGACTTCGATTTCCCAATCCAGACCATGAAAGAGAGAGAGAGAGGCACCACAGTTTCAATTTTTCCTTTCTCCTTAGACTTCCCTGAACTCACATTCACTTCGACTTCCCAGCTACAGAGTTCGCACTTCTTCCTAGCAACAAGAGAACTTCGCACTTCTTCCCAGCTACAAGAGAGATGGAACTTGTGTGTGAGAATAATGCTACAAATGAATTCGATGAGCTTCCTTTTATAGGCTTCATGTGGGGTCGAATAGGGTCCTTGGGCTGACTTGATCTTCTTCTAGGCCGACATGGTGTGGAGGTTACATAATTCATATTTGACTCAATACTTAACCTTTTTATATGATTCAAAAGCCCAAGAAGGGCCTCTTTAAATGTACAACGAATCTATAGACTCGGAATAAATCCTATAAGTCCTCAATGGGGACTATGACCTAAAATATGGTTACCCAAGCATGAAAACCATGCTTTAATAAGTCACAATAATAATAATAATAAATTATTTTCTTTATTCTTTTGACAAGTACATTACATGATGACTCAAGAACGTTATTGAAGACTCAACATAGTTACATTTTCCAACATTCCCTCTTAACTAGGGAGGTATTCATAATGTACAAATACAAT
Organism: Pinus taeda; assembly: GCA_000404065.3. Taxonomy (NCBI): domain Eukaryota; kingdom Viridiplantae; phylum Streptophyta; class Pinopsida; order Pinales; family Pinaceae; genus Pinus; species Pinus taeda. The sequence continues at coordinate 14,417 of APFE030688034.1, forward strand.
GGAATATCTCAAACTATATGAACCATGAAGAACTTTAGGCACCGCAATGCCATGGACTAGATTCCTGACCAGGGCAATCTATCCAAAGAGTTATTAAACAGTTTAGGAACCACAATGCCATGGACTAGATTCCTGACCAAGGCAATCTATCCAGGTGGGAATAAGATGGACTCAAGCTATCAACCCCTCTAGGTACCATCCGACTTACTTACTAACCACCAACCCGAACATCCACGTGTGTTTCCAAAACAGAGCTCAATAATAAACATCACCTTTCCAACTTCCGAACCCAACATCAACACAAAGTGTCGGCCATATATATTCCCAGGAAATGCTTCACTCACAAAGCCTTAACACCCCTTGATCCAACAGATCAAGGACCACAAATCTCTCCCGATCAAACTGATTGGTAACCAGCATGCTATCAACACCTTCAAGAGATTCGTCTGTACAAACACAACCCCAATCAATAATATTTTCACATGTACATAATCAAATACAAACCTCTAGAGTCTTCCAGACAATAGATGTTGCTTCTCAACTTTCCATAGTAGGACTATCAACCGAATCTTTAACAGAAGATTCCTCAATCATACATTTTTCTTCCTACTCCATATTCAACAACATATTCTTCAATCAGATTCTGCTTTCCTTCTTTTAGTAGCACCTCAAAATACATTCTCCAAATTCCTTCTCCTACTCATGGCCTTCACTAAAACTTATGGTTGTTAGTCCTAGTCTAGTGCATGACACATGAAGCAGAGAATTATATTTGTCACTCTCTCTTAAACAAAGAGGATCTAATCATTCCTATACAAGGAATATTCTCAATCATCCTCTTATCCTAGGGAGATTCCTTCCATTCAAGCTCCCTCTTAACTTAGGGAGTTCTACTTCTTTTCGTCATCAGAGAATCTTCTGTGGCTTCCAACCATTTCATCAGAGTTACTATCATCCCCATCATGCTTATCACATCAATGAGCATCTTCACCATATTGAAGATTGTATACCTGCACAACTTAAATAACATGTACAACCAAATCTACAGAAGCATGATGTTAGCCATATCAGAATTACGAAAGCATTTCATCTTTATTCATATAAGACAAACTTAATTACAAACAAGAGACATATAATCTGCAACATCTTGCTAGGGACTTTATCATAAACCCTAGACTACTACCTAACACTTTTCATTCCATCTAGGGTTTCAATGTTTCTTCCAAAGGTATGACATACATTACATCAACATATAGTAGACCCTAGAAACAGTTCAAACAAATATAGATCTATAAAACAGCTAACAACCTTCCAAAATTCAAATGTTAGACTTATCACTAGGGATTCATACAAATCCTAGGTTTCATACAAAAGAATCTATCAAAGTCAATCACAGCTTAGTCATTACGCTGACCAGCTTCCACTAGGGTTAGTTGCAAACCCTAGATTCCCGATCAATCATCAAATCCATCCAATACTCAAATTTCAACAATCTTTCACAAATCTCAAATTATCATATTGTCACATTCATCAAAGATTTCTACTTCAACTAAGGTTCAACTCCAAATCCTAGAATTCCACTTTCACAATTTCCACAATCTTACACAAATCTCAAATCATCATATTTCATGGATTTTACTTTGACTAAGGTTCAACTTCAAAACCTTAGAATTCCATTTTTCACAATCTCAACAATCATTACATAGATCTCATATTGTTATATTTCACACTAGACAATGTTACTACTAGGATTTAACTGTAAAAACCTTAGATTTTCATTTTCAATAATCATCTAATAGATTTCAGATTGTTATATCACACATACTAGACAATTTAACTTCGCTAGGGTTTAGCTACAAAACCCTAGATTTCCAAATATCATCATCCTATAATCTCATACAAGGATTTCCATTGAATCCTAAGACTTATGACCATCAATAACTAGGTCAACACATATATCTAGGAATTCATAATCATTTATAAGTGTATCATATGCCCAACAACATTAATACATCTGACCTAGACCGAGCTAGGGTTTCAACCAAAAGGACATATCTATATATGCCCAGATTCATCTTCATGCAAATGCATTTCATATCATGCATTAGTCAAACCCAACTTCACAATGATCAATCAGAGCTAAACACACAACAATCTTGATTACACTAGGGTTTGATCAAATAAACACACCCATATCAAGGAAAACATTTCTAAGACAATATAAGGGTCTTGCTCACACATTCCACCAAACCCTAATGAGCTAGGGTTTCAATGTAGAAACATAGCAAGCCCAACATTACCCAAGGTTCAGGGTTTTAGACTTTATCATTCAACCCCAACAAGTTAGTTTTCCCTGATCATACCAAAATCCCAAACATGACATCATCAGACTTCAAATAGCATTTCACAATATCCCTAACCAGTTTAGGGTTTTCGGTTAGGGATTTCCATAATCTGTCTAGGGTTGTACATGATTAGTCAAGGATATGAGTGGGATGGGTAGATTTATCAAGTGATGAATCACCCAAAGCAAGAATCACTATGATTCAATATAGCATGAAGAAATTTCAACCCCCACTTCGGTTATCAGTTTTCCTTATCCATGCATTTAGTTTTAAATCCAAGCATGATAAAAATTCTAAAATCTGGAAATGACAGTATTTTCTAGAAACACAAATTTAGAGATTTCACAATTGCTGAAATTGAAGAAATAAAACACAGCAAAATTATGACAGCCACACAGAAAATAACACAGTGATTTTTGGTCAATGTGGCCCTAGAAAAACTCCCTACAGCTCTTGGGAAAAACCAGTCTGAGAGCTCTTCTTTATTTCTGAAAATGTTTTTACAAAGAAACTAAAATACACAGTAAAAATTCCAGCAATCACAAATTACAACTTATCTTGATTTTCGTGCTTGAACTCCACCTCGAAAATTTGCCAATCAGCAAACAGCGAAAATAGAAATTTTCCAACAATAAAACAACATTAAATGTTGTACGACCTGCCTCGAAAATAGTGCCCAAAATATGATGTACAAACCGTATGGATTTCAAGAGTACGATTGCCTCGAAAATCGTCTCCAAATCTTCCTCGAAATTTGTGCCCTTGGATTTCTATGCCTTTCTCTGGCTGCACGGTTTTGTCTTGGGGTGCGGGCCAATAAATGTTGCTGCCCAGATTTGCTGAAATGTCTTCTTGCTGCTCTCCTTCACTTCCTCACTGCTCAGAATTTTTATCCTTGCTCTCTCTTCTCTTTCTCTCAAATGCTCATGAAAGAATGAATTGATACTTTTCTCTTCTCTTCTCATTTTACTCTCTAAATGACCTCTTGGGTTACCCTAAGATCTAATAGCTGAGATTCATTTAGATCTAGGGATGAGAATAAATGTGCATTTAATTCTCACTTTCTATTTTTTAACTCATCCACTTAAATAAAGACCTACTTAGCCTTTTATTTCCATAGTCACTTTTTCACTTTCTAATTCTTCATTGACTTTAATAAAGTCACCTTTAAATTAGAATGTAACTTTACCACTTATAAAGTCACTTTTAAATTAGAATGTAACTTTACCACTTATAAAGTCACTTTTAAATTAAATTAACTTTACCACTTATAAAGTCAACTTAGGAGAAAAGTACAAATAAATTTGAACACTTTTCCCTAGGTCGAAGATCAAAGCCTTAGGTAACCACTTGTCCTCTGGTACCCAAATTTTAACACTCCCTCTTACCGAGGAAAGTGATCCTCACCACTCCCATCTTGTCTTTGAAGTAGATATGCTTGCCACGTGGTAAGGCTTTGGAGAAAATGTCCACTACCTACTCATTTGTGGAAATGTACTCAAACTTGACAACTCCCTTTTGGACATAGTCTCTAATGAAGTGATATTTGATCTCAATATGCTTTGACTTGTCATGAAAAACTGGATTCTCCATGAGTTTTATGCAACTCTGATTATCACAGTAAATTACTGAAGGTCTCAATCCCTGACCAAATAGACCAAACAACATCTTGCGAAGCCATATGGCCTCAAAACTAGCCAAACTAGTAGCCATATAGTCTGCCTTAGCTGAGCTCAATGCCACTGACTGTTGTTTCTGGCTGATCCACGACACAACTGCCGAACCCAACCCAAAACAACACCCAGAAGTACTCTTCCTATCTGAAGCACAACCTACCCAATCTGAATCTGTGTACCCTACCAGTCTCACTCCATCACCCTGTATATAATCCACACCAAAATCCACAGTCCCCTGCAAGTAACGAAGGATGTGTTTTGCAACCACCCAGTGAACTCTCATGGGCTCACACATGAACTAACTCATAATGTTAACTACAAAACATATATCTGGTTGAATGTTGACCAAATACATCAAACAACCACTTTCCTTTGTGGAGGAATATAAATTCGATCAACTTTCGAGGTCTCGCTATAACCCACAAAGATGCCCTTGTCTCCTGTGGGCTCTAGCTTAGTCCTATTCTCCTTGGGGACATAGGAATATGTAAGGCATCCAAAGATACAAAAGAGCCCAACATCAGGCTTCTTCCCAGAAAAAACGTCCTCTAGAGTCACATTCCCCAAGGCACGATGTGGACTCCTGTTTTGCAAGTACACAGTAGTGTTGCAAGTCTCTGCCCACAAAAATAAAAGTAACTCCTGATCATGAAGCATGGCTTTGGCAGCCCCTACAATGGATATGTTCTTCCTCTCTGCAACCCCATTCTGCTGGGGGTTGTAAGGAACTGTGAACTCCCTCCTAATGCCTGCCTCAACACAAAAATCAACAAACTCACCAAGGGTATACTCACCTCCATTGTCTGACCTGAGGACCTTGACCTTCCTACCTATCTGGGTCTCCACAAGAGTTTTGAACTCTTGAAACCGCTTGAAGACCTCACTCTTGGTCTTCAAGAAATAAATCCAGGTCTTCCTGGTGTGGTCATCAATGAATAAAACATAGTACTCAGCCACTCAAGGATACATGAGACATCCGACCACTTACATTAGTATGTAATATGAATCAAGTCAAGGATCCCGGTCGCTCTGCTATCACTATTGGGAAAAGGGGATCTTGAAAACTTCCCCATAGCACATCCTCTACATACATCAAGGTGATCAGAACTAAAATCTGGCACATGAGTGGTGATCTCCCGCAATGTACTAAAGGCCTCATGATACATGTGCCCCATCCTACGGTGCCAAATATCACACAACTCTGAACTGCTAGATCTGTTGTCGGTCCTATCTCGGGTGCTGCTATTCAATGCCGTCGAGAGCTGGAATGAGAACTTGTACACCTTGGCATGGCACAGACCAATCACTCTAGCTGAAGAAGCTGGAGTTCCCCTAGGATATATAAGCACCTGCCCTCTGCTAAACAACACATCATACCCTCTGCCCTCAAGTGTTGAGACGGATATCAGGTTTTTCTTCATTCTAGGCACATTTTGAACATCTGACACTTTCAAGGCAGGTTTGGGTTCCCTATCAAATGTCAATGTCCCCACACCAACTGCTCTAACCATGTTGTCATCACGAAGTACTACCTCCATATCAATATCATCCTCTGAAAGCTCTGAGAAGTACTCTCTGACTCCTGTCATGTGGTGGGAAGCGCCACTGTCAACATGCCAAATGCTAGAAGATGCTCTGTTAGTAGCGGGGAATGCACACTCCCTTTGAACCTGTATAGCAGGTGATCCTGCACTGGTGGCCTCACAAGCTATGAACCCAAACTCCCGATCAAAGCTCTCTGAGAAGCTCTCTATCTTTGCAGAAGCTGCCATGGGTTTGTCTTTCCCTTTCTTGTTCTTCTTCTCCGGACACACAACAGCATAGTGTCACAGCTTTTGACAATTCCAACATTTGACTTTGGAATAGTCCTTCTCCTTGTTCTGTTGCTTGCCTTTACCTTTGCCTTTGCCTCCACTATTGGAAGCTTGCTTCTTTTCTCTGCCCTTCTGTAATATTCCTAATTAGCCATGGCTAATTGGAATATTCAATTTTGCTTATTTTTGCCTTCTAGAGTTATTTATGAATAAAAAGGTGAGGAAAAGGGGACATGACTCACCTTTAGAATAAAAGTCACTTCCTAGTAGCACAACGTTGTGACTTAAAGGGGGAGCCAAGGGGGCCAAAAGGGGACGCAGAGATGGAGCCCACGCAGCCACTTGGAGGGACTGCACAAAAGGGAAGAAACACGTGGCAAGAGAGGAACTACGTTGGAGAAGGTGGGCCTTGGGATTGAGAGAGGCAGAGGCTATAAAGGAAAGAGGAGCTTCCTCATTTTGGCATTCGATTATGTGCATTTGAGCTAGTCACTTCGACTTAGAGCACGCTGGCTGTTTAGCGAGTCTGCAGCATTGTTTAGTGCATTGAGTGTCTCCGTTCGGAGATCTCACCTTTAGACCTAGGGGACTTCGAGTGCCTGCTCGGGCAAGGTATTTCTATCAGTATTTTGGTAGTAGTTTCATCAGCATTTTTGGCAGGAGGATTGAGCATCTTGGAGGACTGCGCAACATTGAGAGGGATGACGCCTTTCTTTATCGCAGTTCTGGATTGAGGGTTGGCAGTAGGATTTGTGTTGGGAGATTGAGCAGGGGATCAGCCCTTGCATATTGGAGAGTTTTGGCAGAAGTTTCAGGAAGATTTCTAGAGGGTTTCATTCAGTGGCAGTGCAGAGCATGGAGGGACTGCGTAGAACCCCAAGGGGGTGATTTTCGGGGGTCGACTATTCTAGGAAAGCTTTCTGGGTTTTTTTTTATTTTCTTGAGTAGAGTCCGATTCCAGAGTTTCAGCATTTTCCGAGGAGGGGAACAGCCTCAAATCCTCATTTGATTTCCAACAGTAGCAGTAGCATGGCAGTTCTCCAGCAGCTTCCACGCAGTTTTGAGAGAGGCCATTCCTTTGCTATTCTGAGCGTATTTTCTTCACTTGCCTTGTGCAAGTCGAGGTGCCATCTTTTTTATCACCTCCTATACCCATTCTATTGCTCAGTATAATAAAATGGCTTAGCATTTCTCTCTGCATTTCTTGAGTATCTGCTTATATTGCACGTTTATATTATCATATATTGCACCACTGTCATTTTTATCATTTTGAATTTCCCAATTATTATATCATTTATACGTATTTGGTTGGAGTTTACTGGGGTTTTGGAGAATATCTTTGAAACGGGATATTACAGTGGTATCAGAGCATAGATCTGGCTCAGCCTGTGGAGCTAGCAATCTATGACACCGGGGGAAAAGCCCTACATTTGTTACAGAGGTAGGAGATACAGAGACACTGGGCGTAGGTTGGAGAACACATACGAAGGGGGAGATTGTGTTCGGGTGGTGGACGCAAAATAGGAAGAGCCTGTGGAGGACGCAGTATAGAGGGAGCCTGTGGTGGATGCAAAGCAGGAGGATCCGATGGCAGATGAGGACGAAAGAGATTTGCGGATATGCTCCTCAAATCAGTGCAGGATCTGTCGAGGCAGATTGAAGTGATGGGGCAGAGATTCATGGCAGTAGAGGCTAGACAGCGTGAGAGCCCACGGGTTTTCCAAGTTGGTGAGGGATCGAGTGCATCCCACCATTTGCCAGAGCAGCGTGATACTACTCAGCAAGTGGCCTCACATGCCCCTACATGCTCTACCATGCCCACTTTCTCAGGAGCAGACACAGGGGCTGGAGCCCGGCAGGAGGCAGAGCCCGGTCATATGGGCGATTATTTTGCAGAGTACCAGGCTTGTGGGCAAGAGTTCAGGGAGGCTCTCTCATTCAGAGACTTTATTCAGCTCCAGCGGGATAGTAGACCCCGCGACCATCACAGAGGATGCCGGCATTATCATGATGGTGACACCCACCGTGCAGCTAGTAGATTCCACTTGTCTACGTTTGATGGTTCATCAAATAGTTCGACAAAGTCTTGGGTGGAGAAGTTGGACATTTATTTCCAACTTAACCAGATGTCGGAGACAGAGGCCATCAAGGTGGCAACATTGCATTTGGATGGTGAAGCTCAGGATTGGTGGTTTCATGGAATGGTTACACTCGGACACTCCACAGTGATGACATATGCTCAGTTCACCAGGAGATTGATGGATCGATTTGACCGGAGGGATCTGGAACAGCTCTTTGTTGAGCTGACGAGGCTCAAACAAACAGGGAGCCTAGAGACCTACATTGCAGACTTTTTGAGGGTTTCAGTGATGGTGCCAGATCTATCCACGGCACGAAGGATCTACATGTATGTTGAGGGGTTAGTAGAGCCACTTCAGGGTCTAGTCAGATCCACTAGACCAACCACACTCCAAGATGCTATTAGCAAGACCCGGGACTTACAGGATGTCTTACCCAGGACCCGGACACCTTACCCCCAGAGACAGACTTTCCAGTCTAAGGGGAAGGATGTGAGGATTCCACCTCCAAAGGGGAATCCAGGATGAGTACAGATTGACGATGATGCCAGGAGGGAGCTGAAGAAGAAGTGATTGTGCTTCACCCGTCAGGAGCCGTGGGCACTAGGACATAGATGTGCTGCTGGCAAAATACATTTTATTGAGGTCTTCTCTGAGAGCAGTGGGGAAGAGGATGATGAGGATGATGTGGAGGCCGGGGATTGTCATGTCGTGCAGGGACCTTTGCCACCTCCATCGCGAGAAGCAGGCGATGCATCTTTTGCACCTACTGGAGGGGCCCTTGCAACATTGCGAAGAGTTCCCAAGTATCTGACGCTACGCATACGGGGGACCGTACGTGGCCAGCGAGTATCGGTTTTGGTTGACAGTGGGGTAACCCACAACTACATTGATGCACAGATGGTTGAGCGAAGAGGTATACAAACAGAGAGCTTCGATGGGTTTTCAATTTTGGTCCCAGGAGATAAGAGCATGATGTGTGCTCGTTATGTTCTAGAGCTATCAGTGACGATGGGCACCTATACACTGACTGACCACTTTTTTGTGGTCGATATTTTGGACACCAACATGATACTGGGTGTTCAGTGACTTATCACTCTAGGGAAGGTCACGACAGATTGGAAGACCCTAGAGATAGAGTTGGATGATGAGAAGACAGGGAGGCATGAGAAGATACGGGGACAACACACATATCCGCCTTAGACTGTTTCGGCTCATCGAATGGAGGCAATCTTTCAGAAGGGAGATGTAGAGTGGGTAGTGGAGCTGCGTGCATCAGAGGCAGGGACTACAGGGCAAACGGTACATCCAGAGATACAGTCCATCCTTGACCGGTATGCCATAGTGTTTGGGGAGATTCCACTGGGACAGCCACCGGACCGAGGGTTTGAGCATACCATTGAGCTTGAGCAGGGCATACAGGTAGTTATTACTACCCCCTATAGGCATCCCAAGTCCTATCGGGATGAGATTGAGTGGGCCATTCAAGAGTTGCTGACCCTTGAGCACATTCGGCCGAGCACGAGTCCTTTTGCTTCTTCCGTGGTGTTGGTGAAGAAGAAGGATAGCACATTGAGGATGTGCATTGACTAAAGGGCCCTGAACAAGAAGACACTGAAGAACAGGTACCCCATACCCAGGATCGACGAGTTGATGGATGAGTTGAGAGGAGCACAGTTCTTCTCAAAGATTGATTTGAGATCTGGGTACCATCAGATTCGCGTGAGGGAGCAGGACATTCCAAGACCACCTTCAGGTGTCACTATGGGCACTTTGAGTTCTTGGTGATGCCTTTTGGGCTAACCAACGCCCTCGCCACATTTCAGTTCTGCATGAATCAGATCTTCCGCAGTCACTTGAGGAAGTTTGTGTTGGTATTCTTTGATGACATTCTCATTTACAGTAGGACTTGGGAGGAGCATCTCCAGCACATTGAGACAGTGTTGCGCATCTTGCAGGAGCAACAGTTCAATGCCAAACTCTCCAAGTGTGAGTTTGGGTTGACGGAGATGTTGTATTTGGGGCACATCATAGGGGTGGACGGAGTGAGAGTCCACGAGGAGAAGATCAAGGCCATTAGAGAGTGGCCGGAGCTGAGGAACGTGACAAAACTCTGGGGATTCATTGGCATTTGTACTTACTACTAGAAGTTTGTCAAGAGTTTCTCATAGCTTGCTGCACCCCTGACAGATTTGATGAGGAAGGGGGCTTTCAATTGGACGGATACAGTGTGGCGAGCCTTTGACAGGCTCAAGGAGGTTATGAGCAGCTGCCTAGTGCTTGCATTGCCAGATTTCAGGCAGCCATTCGTTTTGGAGTGTGATGCGTCAGGAGAGTGGATCAGCGCAGTATTGATGCAGGGAGGTCACCCTATAGCCTATGAGAGCCGGTAGCTCCTTCCGCACGAGAGGTTGTATTCTATATACGACAAGGAGATGTTGGCCCTCATGCATGCATTGGCCAAGTTTCGACAGTATTTAGTGGGTAATAGATTTAGGGTGAGGACTGATCACAACAACCTCAGATTCTTTTTGGAGCAGAAGCAGCTACAGGAGAGGCAGCAGAAGTGGATTAGCGAGATCCAAGCATATGACTTCGACATTGAGTATGTCAAGGGTAAGAACAACGTGGTAGCAAATGCTCTTTCACGTAGACCAGCCACATTGTCTCTTATGAGCTTGGACACAGACTGGAGGGCTCGACTCTTAGTTGAGTACTCCAAGGACAGTTTTGCATGTGAGGTTTTGGATGGGCAGGTGGCTGATGACAGGTACAGGGTGGTTGAAGAGATCATCTACTACAGGGATCGGATCTTCTTGACTGAGGGATCTCAGCTCAAAAAGAAGATACTCCAGGGATCACATGATTCACCATTGGCCACCCATCAGGAGTTTACCAAAGCCTACAGGGCCATTAGAGAGAGGTTCTCATGGAAGGGCCTCAAGGAGGACGTACTCCAACATATCTGGGAGTGCGACGTTTGTCAAAGGAACAAGGGGGAGATGAGCCATCCCACGGGTTTATTGCAACCTCTTTCCATTCCGGAGGGGAAATGGGAGAGTATTTCGATGGACTTCATCACAGGGTTGTCCATGGTATAGGGCAAGGATTGTAGCTTTGTCGTCGTTGATCGACTGACGAAGTACGCACATTTCTTTACCATATCCGCACACTTCACAGTAGCACAGGTCGCCGAGCTATTCTTCAGAGAGGTCTTCAGGCTACATGGTCTTCCTAAGACCATCGTCGGTGACAGGGACAGTTGTTTCATGGGCAGCTTTTGGCAGGAGCTTTTTCAGTTTGTGGGGACGGAGTTGACACCGAGTACCAGTTATCACCCACAACCAGACGGACAGACAAAGATAGTTGACAAGTGGCTGGAGGGCTACTTGCGTAACTATGTCAGTGGGCAACAGAGGGCATGGCTGAAGTGGCTGCATCTAGGGGAGTACTGCTACAACACTACACATCACATGTCCATTGGTATGTCACCATTCTATGCTTTGTATGAGTATCATCCTTTGTCTTTTGTTGACATGATGTTTGGTGATAGCAAGGCTCTGAGAGCCAAGATTTGGATCCAAGAGAGTTAGGATATCCTCCGAGCTCTCAAGGATAACATGGCTACAACGCAGAACCAACAGAAGTTGTATGCTGACAGGGGTTGGGTGGAGAGACAGTTTGAGGTAGGGGACATGGTCTACCTACAATTACAGCCATATCGACAGCCGTCACTGAAGCAGAAGGGGGCTGAGAAGCTCAATCCCCGCTTTTATGGGCCATACAGGGTGATACGCAGGATTAGACAGGTTGCATATGAGTTGGAACTGCCCCAAGGCAGCAAGATTCATAACGTTTTTCATGTATCATGCCTGAAGAAGGCATTGGGGCAGCAGGTGACAGTGACAGATGAGCTACCACCCATGGATGATGAGGGGCATTTGGTGTTGCAGCCAGAGGATATTATTGATACCAGGGAGAGGCAGCTGCGGAGCAAGACGGTCCGGGAATTCTTGGTGAGGTGGAAGAATTTGCTGGATGAGGATGCCACTTGGAAGAATGAGAAAATATTGCAGCATCTATCACTTCAGTTGCTTGAGGACAAGCAACATTTTGCCGGGGAGACTGTAATATTCCTAATTAGCCATGGCTAATTAGAATATTCAATTTTGCTTATTTTTGCCTTCTATAGTTATTTATGAATAAAAAGGTGAGGAAAATGGGACATGACTCACCTTTAGAATAAAAGTCACTTCCTAGTAGCACAACGTTGTGACTTAAAGGGGGAGCCAAGGGGGCCAGAAGGGGATGCAAAGATGGAGCCCATGCAGACACTTAGAGGGACTACGCAAAAGGGAAGAAACACGTGGCAAGAGAGGAATTACGCTGGAGAAGGTGGGCCTTGGGATTGAGAGAGGTAGAGGCTATAAAGGAAGGAGGAGCTTCCTCATTTTGGCATTCGATTATGTGCATTTGAGCTAGTCACTTCGACTTAGAGCACGCTGGCTATTTAGCTAGTCTGCAGCACTGTTTAGTGCATTGAGTGTCTCCATTCGTAGATCTCACCCTTAGCCCCAGGGGACTTCGAGTGCCTGCTCGGGCAAGGTATTTCTATCAATATTTTTACAGTAGTTTCATCAGCATTTTTGGCAGGAGGATTGAGCATCTTGGAGGACTGTGCAACACTGAGAGGGATGACGCCTTTCGTTCTCGCAGGAGTTCTGGATTGAGGGTTGGCAGTAGGATTTGTGCTGGGAGATTGAGCAGGGGATCAGCCCTTGCATATTGGAGAGTTTTGGCAAAGGTTTCAAGCAGATTTCTAGAGGGTTTCATTCAGTGGCAGCGCAGAGCATTGAGGGACTGCGCAAAACCTCGAGGGGGTGATTTTCGGGGGTCGGCTATTCCAGGAAATCTTTCTGGGTTTTTTTGGGTTTCTTGAGTAGAGTCTCATTCCAGAGTTTCAACATTTTCCGAGGAGGGGAACAACCCCAAATCCTCATTTGATTTCCAGTAGTAGCAGTAGTACGATAGTTCTCTAACAGCTTCCACGCAGTTCTGAGAGAGGCCATTCCTTTGCTATTTTGAGTGTATTTCTTCACTTGCCTTGTGCAAGTCGAGGTGCCATCTTTCTTATCACCTCATGTACCCATTCTATTGCTCAGTATAATAAAATGGCTTAGCATTTCTCTCTGCATTTCTTGAGTATCTGCTTATATTGCACGTTTATATTATAATATATTGCACCACTGTCATTTTTATCATTTTGAGTTTCCCAGTTTTTATATCATTTGTACATATTTGGTTGGAGTTTACTAGGGTTTTGGAGAATATCTCTGAAACAGGATATTGCACCTTCTTGCCTCTTGCTAACAATGCCACATTGTCATCCTCCACCTGTTTGGCTGCCCCAAGATGGTTTTTTCTAATCTCATTCTGAATGTAATCATCCCACAATTTCTCCCAATCGGGAAGGTTTTCCCGTGCAACAATGCCATCCACAAAATTCTCCCAAGTCTTAGGAAGACCATTCAAAGCAATCCTCACCAATTCAGTGGGTGCACTGATCTCACCTACGGTTGCCAACCCATCTCTCACTGAAGTGATCTTTGTGAGGTACGCTATAGCACTGTCAGTCTTAGCCATTTTTAATGGCATTCAGTTTCTCCTTTAGGACCATTTTTTTGTTTTCATTTGAGCTCTGGTAAAGATTGGTCAAGGCTATCCACATCTCATATGCATAAGTCTTTCCTCTCACATGAGGAATGACATGATCTTTGATTCCTTCTAGAATCATTTTTTTTCCTTAGCATTCTTTTTGTTAAACTCTGCCAATTGTACAGGGTCAACAGGTACTACTACTAGGTTTTGTGTGGCATTTACCATAATGCCCCAGACTTCTGCGTCTTCAAAGATGCTCTAGATTCTCTCCTTCCATGCAATTGTAGTCGTTTTGCCCATCCAACCTGTCTTCAACTCTCAAACCCAAAGACATGTTTCATTGTCCTACTAAACTGAAATTTTCAAATCTGTGGTAAAAGTTAATGTTTTCTATGTAAAAATCAAGATGCTATAATTTTCACTTTGCTGTCCCAAACTAAACTTTTCAGCCAACCAAGCTCCGATACCATGAAGAAATTTCAACCCCTGCTTCAGTTATTAGTTTTCCTTATCACTCCATGCATTTAGTTTTAAATCCAAGCATGATAAAAATTCTAAAATCTGGAAATGACAATATTTTTTAAAAACACAAATTTAGAGATTTCACAACTGCTGAAATTGCAGAAATAAAACACAGCGAAATTATGACAGCGATACAGAAAATAACATAGTGATTTTTGGTCAATGTGACCCTGGAAAAACCCCCTACAACTCTTGGGGAAAACTAGTTTGAGAGTTCTTATTTATTTCTGAAAATGCTTTTATAGAAAAACTGAAATACATAGTAAAAATTCCAGCAACCACAAATTACAACTTATCTCGATTTCTGTGCTTGAATTCCACTTCGAAAATTGTGCTAATCAGTAAACAGCCAAAATAGAAATTTTCCAGCAATAAAACAGCATTAAATGTTGTATGGCCTGCCTCGAAAATCGTGCCCAGATCTACCTCGAAATTTGTGCCCTTCTTGTTGTCCCTCTTCCTCGATTTTTGTGCCTTCCTCTTGCTATACGATTTTTCCTTGGGATACATGCCAATAAATGTTGCTGCCCAGATTTGTTGAAATGTCTTCTTGCTGCTTTCCTTCACTTCCTCATTGCTCAGGGATTTTCTCCTTGCTCTCCTCTTTCTTTCAAATGGTCATGAAAGAATGAATTGATATTTTTCTCTTCTCTTCTCCTTTTACTCTCTAAATGACCTTTTGGGTTACCCTAAGATCTAATGGCTAAGATTCATTTAGATCTAGGAATGAGAATAAATGTGCATTTAATTCTCACTTTCTATTTTTACCTCACCCACTTAAATAATGACTCACTTAGCCTTTTATTTCTATAGTCACTTTTTCACTTTCTAATTCTTCATTGACTTTAATAACGTTAACTTTAAATTAGAATGTAACTTTACCACTTATAAAATCACTTTTAAATTAAATTGACTTTACCATTATAAAGTCACTTTAAGAGAAAAGTACAAATAAATTTGGACACTTTTCCCCAGGCCAAAGATCAAAGCCTTGGGGAATCACTTGTCCTCTGGTACCCAAGTTTTAACATAGCATAGACATAACAATGTTAGTAATAGATCATAAAGTGAATAATCCTTTCAATCATTGTTCCTTGACCTACCTTGTCCTTAGAGGTTCTCCTTCATGCTTCTTGAGAATATAGCAGATGTCTTACGGAACATGAATATATGCTGGACTTCCAAAGATTCAGAGGTGATTCACGCGACTTCTTTCCTATGAATACTTCTTTGGGTGTTGTATTATCAAGACTCTTATGAGCACCCCTATTTCGAATGTATACAACTGTCATCATTGCTTCTTCCCATAAGAACTTTGGTAGATCTTGATCAAGGAGCATAGTTCGAATGCCTTCTTCAATTGACCTATTCTTCCTTTTGGCCAATCCATTTTGTTCGGGATAATAGGGAACGATGAGCTCCCTCTTAATATCAGCTTCCTTACAATATGCAATCAATTCCTTAGAAGTGTATTTTCTACCATTGTCAAACCTCAAAGTTTTTATCTTTCTTTTGGTTAGGGTTTCCACTTCAGCCCTAAACTCCTTGAACTTATCAAATACTTCATCTTTGTCTTGAGGAGGTAGAGCCATGTCTTTATAGATTGGTCATGAATGAATGTTACATAGTAGAGATGACCTCCAAGTGATTTGTCAGACATGGGCCCACACAAATGGGAATGGATGAGCTCTAATATCTCTTTAGACCTAGTTTCACTAGTTTCACGAACTCCAATAGCCCTAGCATTATCAATACTAGAGTCTTTTTCCCAAACTAATTCTTTTCCATCAACAAAAACAATTCTTTCCCTTTTATCTTCTAAACAAGAAAAAAAAAATCTTTTCAAACCTGGAACATATAGAATGCAACTTTGATCCATGATCCATCTTCAACGATGTTGATCCCAAGCCTCTAATAGCATAGTCATTAGTAAGAGAACCTGTAAGAGCAACCAAGAATCCTTGACTCTTGACCTTGTTGAGCAACTAGTAGATGACCTTCTTGATCCATCTTCTAGCAATGTTGAAACCCATCCTTATGTAATTCATCATAGAGGGAGAATCCATGCGAGCAACATAATCTTTGACTCTTCCTGACCTTAGATTTGATACCATGTTGGAAAATCAAAGTAATTATATTAGGGTTTCATTCTCCTTTCTTGATAATTACTTGTGAGTGTGTTGGCTTCTTTTACTTCCTTATTATCTTATCTTTCATCAAGAAATTATCATATTATGTGTGTATGAAGATCATAAAACAAGAGACACAAGATATAGGCACATGCCAGGGAAAAACCCCCCTCGAGGGGAAAACCTAGTCAAGATAATTCTTCCTTTTAGTGGTATTCTTTGAAACTCTTCACCCTATACCAAGACCAGACCTTTCCTCGACACCAAGTCAGCCTTCCAGATCTTCAATCCCTTCCAGCAACTTTGACTAGCCAGTAGCTTCCGACAATAGACAACTTCTGGCAACAATGAAACTTAGGAGACATCAATTTCCCAAACCAAACCACGAAACAGAGAGAGCGAGGCACCAAAATTTCAATTTCTCCTTTCTCCTTAGAGTTCCCCAAACTTGCATTCACATTGGATTCCCGACAACAAAATTCGCACTTCTTCCCAGCTATAAGGGAGATCGAACTTATGTGTGAGAATGATGCTACAAATGAATTTGATGAACTTACTTTTATAGGCTTCATGTGGGGTCAAATAGGGTCCTTAGGCCGACTTGATCTTCTTCTAGGCTGACATGGTGTGGAGGTTACATAATTCATATTTGACTCAATACTTAACCTTTTTATATGATTCAAAATCCCAATAAGGGTCTCTTTAAATGTGCAATGACTCTATTGACTCAAAATAAATCCTAAAAGTCCTCAATGGGGACTTTGACCTAAAATATGATGATCCAAGCATGAAACCCATGCTTTAATAAATCACAATAACAATAATAAAAATTATTTTCTTTATTCTTTTGACAAGTACATTACATGATGACTCTAGTACATTTTTGAATACCAAACATAGTTACATTTTCCAACAAGGGAAAGCCCAGAAAGAAAGCTTCTTTTCTTATAGAATCTTCATACATTAAGACTTCCAAGACTTAAAGACCAAAGCCCAAAGTCCTCCCAAGCACCAAGTCAGCCCCTCAACAAGATCTCTCCTAGGCTTCTTCAAGACTTCGACCTTGTACAACTTCGCTCTAGATTTTCGGCCCTGCAACTTCTCCTCAAAATTTCGGCCTTGCAATTTTGGCCTCCCGCAATTGGCAGCTTCATAGAAACCCTAGTAGCTTCACACATGTGGATAGAAAGAGAGATATGCCCAAGAAAAATTCAATTTCTTGCTTCCTTCATCCTTCTAGTGCTTTCTTCTCCTTCGCTATTGCAGATCGAACTTGTGTTGGATGTGTGCCTCAAATGAGTCGAGCTCCTTCTTATTTATAGCCTTCTTGAGGGGTCGAATAGCGCTCCTTTAGGCTGACTTGTCCTTGACTGGGGCTGACTTGGTCTTGGAAGAATAAATGGCTTTTTCTTAACAAAAATAAATATTTTCCTTTGTTAAAATGAGGTCAAATGGGACTATAATACATGACAAATTCTTCTTTTTCGTAGAAAGACCTAGAAGCACAAAGAACATGCTTTTGACCTAGACTTGAGCATGAAACCCATGCTTTGAATAAAATAAAATCCTATTTCTTTCTTTATACACAAATTTACAATGTCATGATTACAAAAGGTAATTATGAAGACCAAACCTAGTTACAATTTCCAACATCGTTGTGGTTTTTGAGCAATTGTATTTACTTGTTCCTATTTTTTGCATATTATCTATTACATGTGTAAAGAACAAAACGATAAAATAAAAAAATTGAAAGCTAAGAGGAATTAACCCTTCATAGTATATATTTCAAACTTTTTTCACAGATTTGTTGTGACAAACTACCCACTAGAATATTTATGGCAATTTACAGATCATATGATCCATGTGGATTTGGGTACCTTGCTAATGGGAATGCCAACAAAATATTGGATGAAATTGGATCTAAATGCAAAGAGCACAATACCACTGTCTTTGGGATTCAATATTATTGAATGTTTCAAGAGAAACTACAACAAAGGCAATGTGGAACAAGTTAGGGGCTTTTTTTAGTCTAAGTCCCAAGTGAAAAAGTTGTTCCTATGAAAGAAACTTTATAATCTAAGGATGAAGGATGGAGACTCAGTGACAAAGCATATGAATGTCTTCAGTATTTTGGTAATTCTACTATTATTTTTTTATATTAAGATTTTTTATGAAGATAAATGTATCAATTTGTTGTTTTCTTTACTGAACTCATGGGATAGTCTAGTTGTTGACATAGGTAATAATATAACTACTTTAAGTTTTGATGAAATAGTCTCATTCTTGTTATTGGAGAAGATGAGCCAAAAAAGCATGGAAAGTCATAATGCAAATTCCTTATTTTTAAGTGGATGCTCCCAAGCTAGAAATAAAAATATGTCCTCAATTGGGAGATCTAAATATAGAGGAAGATCTAAATCTCTAAGAAATTTCATAAAGGTATGTTGGAGATGTGGACAAGAGGGGCATTGCAAGAAACATTGTAGATCCCAAAGTGCTGAGAGAGGGAAGGGATCTGATGATGCTTTTGCTACAGAAGCAAAAACCTCCTTAGAGAAAGTAGGGGATGTGTACCTAGCTTCATAAAAAACACAACCAAATCATGAGGCAAGGTTGGTTGACTTAGGTGCATCTTTTCATCTAACTCCTTATAGGGAGTGTTTTTGCAAGTATGAAAGGTATGATGACAATGATGTTATCCAAGAGATGGCTTGACTGCCAGAGTCATAAGATGAGGAAAAGTCAGGTTAAAGCTCATGGATGGAAGGATTAGAACACTCCCTAGAGTTTTGCGTAGCCCAAGATTGGCTAGAAATCTGATTTTTATAAGCAAGATGAGTAAGTGTAAAAAAATGTTTGAAAAGGAAAATTGTAGGATGGTTTGAGGAGCATTGGTATCATTAAGGGGAGTTTGGATTGGAACTTTGTATAACCTGCTGGAAAGCACTATTAGTGAAAGGTGCAACAATTTCATTGTTCCTGAAAGTGGAGTTGAAAAAAGAAAAACTCTTATAGTCTCTAGAGAAAAGACTATGTTGTGGCATCGAAGACTAGGACATTTTGGAGAGAAGGGTCTTCGAGTATTAAGCGGCAAAGGTATGGTTGAATGTATGTCTAATTGTTCTCTAGATTTTGATTTTTGTGGACATTGCTTATATGGGAAGCAAAATTGAGTAAGATTCTCCTCTAGTGGTACGAGGACAGAGGGAATATTATAGTTGGTGCACAATGATGTCTTTGGACCTATGTCAGTTTCATCAGTAAGTAAATCTTTGTACTATGTCTCATTTATTGATGGCTTCTCAAGGAATACACGGATTTATTTCCTCGGGAAAAGATATGAAGTATTTAACAAATTTAAAGAGTTTAAGGCTTTGTGGAAAATTAGAGAGAGAAGAAAATTGAGTTGAGGACAATAATAGTGTTTTTGCAAGGATACATTTGAGAAATTCCATAAAAAGTACAGTATAGCAAGGCAGAAGATACTACATGCACACCTTAGAAGACTGGAGTTGTAGAAAGAATGAAGAGGACATTGATGGAAAAAGAAAGGAGCATGTTCAGTGGTGTTGGATTAGAACAAGAATCCTTGGTATAGGGCCGAAGCAATTGATACTACATATTAGTTGGTTAATCAATCACCCTCATCAACATTGGATGACAAGAACTCCACATGAGATATGAACTAGCAAGAAACCATCTCTTAAGCATCTTAGATTATTTGGTTGCAATGTTTATGTACATGTTCCAAAGGAGAATGAGAGTAAGCTAGACAATAAAGCTGAAATGTGTATCTTTATTGGATATAAAATTGGTCTAAAAGGTTATAAACTTTAGAACTTGTTGTTGCTCAGATTGTACAGGCACCGTAACAATTTCTCAGGGCGAGCGCTATCACTCTGATCCCATCCCACTCCGTTCTAGTTGTCTCCCAACAACAAGCCATGCAGGGTATTCCCTATGGAATGAGGTGAATGAAAATAAGTTGGGAACTAACTTGTTTGGGAGAAACGGATGAGTGGCCTAGTTACTTGGTTAAATTTAGCAAGATTAGTGATGAGATTAGATTTTATGTATGAGACCAGTGCCTTAATGGAGTCACAGTTATTGCTTATGATAAATTAAAACCAAGTGACTGGATGGACACCCGTTGCTTGAATGATAACTAATGTATATGATATGCAAGTCTTAGAACCTATGTGAGATGCAGTGATCTTGGTTGATTTTAATTATATGTCTAATCTAAGTATGGCCTTTCCTTAATGATTTTGAAGTTGGGCTCCAAGTTAAGTTGTGGGAAGGAGGCCAACAGGGAGTAGGCTAGGGCGTAATTAACGATACCTTCTGTTGTGCTCCTATCATTCGATGCCTTCGGCGCTGCAGAGACTATGACTCTGATGACTGCAAAGTCACTGTGTTAACCACCGAAGAGTTGCCAAACCCCTCAAGCTAGGTGAGAAGGGTAGCTCGAGATTTCTATCAACCTAGCTTATGTTAGGAGGTAAGTTTTAATGCAAGCTAGATCTAGGATGCTTATGCAAGATATTATGAGTGAGATTATCTTGAGTTAAGATTGTTTATGCTACTTAAGTACTTAGAGTGAATTAGCTCATAGCGAGAGTGCTTAACAATGATGAGATGACATTCTTGAACAATATAAATTGCTTTGGAGACACAAGTGCAAAACTTCAACAAATTCTCACAAGATGTAAAATGCCAATTTCTCAACAATGTTCGATACCACTTTAAGAAAAACCAATCACCATTTAAGATAGCCAAATGAAAACTTAGACGCCAAGACTTAGAGTGATTACCATATACAAAGATGCCAATTAGATTCCAATTATCACAAGATCAGATCTAGAGCTTAGATGTAGGAGTGCTTTAGGTGCCAAATTTTGGAATTTTACAAAACTTAAGAGTAAACCACACAATTGTTAGATCTCAATAGTGAAATCAGCAGTAGTACTTCAAAAAAATTCAGCGCTCATTAGTGTTATGACAACGGTAGAAAAATCACTCTAAATTATAAAATTTGTCCAACACATGAATTAAAAAACTTTCCAATGACCAACAAAATTAAATTTCTGTGTCTAGCTTACTTTTTGATGATGTGTTAAGTAATATTTTAGATCTTTAATAAGTAATTACAGTAGTAAATTGACCCACAGATTAGCAAGCTAGTGATGTCAGAATCAATGCCCAATATACCCAAAAATAGTAAAACTTACCCAACTTGAAAAATAAATCGTTTTTTAGGGTTTTTAGAGGATGTGATTAAGGAAATTTCAGATCTGATCTGTTTATTACAGAAGTAAATAAATGACAGATAGGTAAGCTAATAAAGTTACAATCAATGCCAAAATTGCCTAGAAATAGGATAATTTACTGGAAACAGAAAATTTGAAGTTTTACACCCTTATCAAGTATATGCTTAAGAAATTTCAGATCTGAAAACTTCAGTTATGCAGTGAATTCCAGCAAGCATAAAAGTTAGATCTAGGCTAGATCTAGGGTTCCCAAGTGGCCAAAATTCATGAAAATGAAAATTTTGCAATGATAAACAATTTTGACCATGTAGCATGTGATTTTAGGGCTTAATTATTTTTTATTTAACTACTATAATAAAATAGAGATAAAACTAGTGTTTAGAGGTCAAACCTAGGCCTCAAGCCTTGTAAGAACACTTGCCCAAGTGGCCCAAAAATTTTGGATGAAGATGCCACTTGAAAAATTAGAATTTTGAAGACCTTAAACCTACAAAACCACCTAGGAATCAGTTTTAAAAATTCAGATGAGGGTTTAGGGCAGATTAGGGTAGAAAGTGACCAAGGAAGGGCAATGCTAGGCTAAGGAAGGCTAGCAATGGGGGATAAAGACGCTAGGAAGGCAAGTCGGGGGCTGAAATGGCAAGAAAAGGCCAAAAAATGTCAACATTAGAAGAGGAAGAGGCCCAAGGACTTGACCCTGGGGCAAAGGAGGCTCAAAAAGGAGGACGCTTAGGGTTTAAGGAGCTAAAATCCGGCGGAAAGCCTTCTAGGGCTGTCGTCTAGGGTGAAGGAGGCAAGCTGAGGCCTCTTAGGCCCACGACTAGGCTTAAAAAGGCCTAATATCCTTGACGCAAGGCCAAATAGGGAAGGCCAAGGCCCCCTAAATGCTATGAACAACCCTAAAAAGGCCTTAAAGTATGACGTTAGGGGCTCTAGGGGTGACATTGGCCAAGAGAAGGTTGACATTGAGCATGGAAGGGTCAGGGAGGCCAAAAACTGAAACCCTTGTCTCAATTTTTTTTCCTTCTTCGGATCTAAATTTTGCCGCAAAATCTTCAGTGAATACCCTTGCAAAATTGTCTAGAGACTAAATCTCACCCTCAAGGGCCTAGATCTATCTCTTCTTCCACTTGATCCCTTGATCCAACTTGCAAAAATGAAAATAAAACACCCAAACCCCAAATATATACAAAATACTAAAAATCCCCAAAACCCAAGTTAGAAAAAATAATTTACAAGTTAGATCTACAAAAGTACCAATATACAAAGGTTTTAAAAGTTTAAAAATTTTGAGAAAATATTTTTTATGGAGTTTTTTCCTTTGAAGAATGGCTAAAAATTCTTTAGAAACCTCAATGTATAATATAGCCTTAGCGAAGATTTAATCCACCATATAAATATTTGGAATCCAAGAAACAATGATTCTTGCCCAAGTTTGTGAACTTGGAGGCCAAAGGCTGAAATACCTCCAAGCACTATGAATTTGTCTCAAAATAATTTGCTAGATCACATGGGGAATCAAACCACCTAAGATTAGCCCAAAACTATCAATAGTATGGTTTTATCTCCATCTAATGAAAAAAAAATTACCAATATTCAGTACAATGTAAAGATGCTCGTAGTCAGCACATACCACAAATCTATAAGCAAGAAAACCTCGAATTGCACCCGAAAGTATTTCTTATGATTGAAAAAATAGTTCCCAACGAGACAATAGTTACAAAGTTGTTTCAGCAGACATTTTCTAACCAAAGATCAAGATGCTAGAGACTCAAATGACTCTCTAATTTATAGATTTATCCTCCAAGTGGAAAAATAATAGCTAGTTCTTTGATCCTTGTCAAAATAACCTTGGCCATTGATAAAGATTTCAAGATCTTTTGATCTTGGCCCTTGAATTTTTATTTTTGAGGAATTTTTGAATTTATCATTAAATTCCATTATTATTAGTTCAAAATTAATTTTTTTGAGCTAATTTCCTCAAAATTTTGACTTTGACTTAACTACCAATTTTCAAGGGTCCAAATTTTCTTGAAATATACAATATTCCCTTGGTGGAAGAACTTTAAAAATTGACTCCTTTAGGACCCACGAACTTTTCCACTTGGAGAATTATTTTTTCCAAGACAATTTAATTTTAATTCTATTATTAATTTTCTAGCTTAGGATTTAATTTTATTTTGCCAGAAAAATTAATTAATTTACACGAGGGGATTTAATTAATTTTTCCACCCTCTAATACATAAGTTTTTACTTTTACAAATCTCAAAAGGGGAATACACATTTGGCTTAGACACTCAAGACACATAACCCATTTGCGACACAATATGATCTAGTAAACCAAGTGATTTGTAATAAAAATAATTAAGCCAACTAGCTTAAATTATTCCCAAATCACTTTTACATTAGTCTCGACTAAAAACACTAGGACTCACCTAAGATTCGACAATAAATTTCACCCTAGCTTTGGGGTTTAAGTTGCAGGGAAAAAAGCTCTTATGATTAGCCGTGTCTAGAAACACAGGTAATCAACGAAGTTAAAAAACCTCCTAAGATGAAACTCATCATCAAAATGATAGATTTACCTAGGTTGTTACACATACTCAAGGTCCCACTAGGATCATTTACATTACATAACTTGCAAAATGGGTTTACAATGACATAGATTGCTGATAGATGACTCGATCATGTTGAAAAAGTTTGGCATTTCCGCTTCTTTGGAACTTTGACAAAATGTGTGCAACAAAAACCATAAACTAAGAAGGTTCTATATAGTGAAGTTGTGGTATTTAGAGAAGTCAAAGGTGTTGTTAAGCAGGAAGTTATACCAAAGGAGAAAGAGCTAGCAAAGATAGAGACTAAATTGAAGGATGAATTAGAGACTACAATAGAACATGAATTAAAAGAAGAACCCCATTCTCTAGTATTGTGGAGATTGATTCGAGAAAGAAGGAAGCGATAAAGGTATACTCCACTTGATTTCCATTTTATTTTTTCTCAAATTATTACTGATCACAATCCTAGAGTTGTTAGGGAGGTAGCGGATTCAAAGGATCGAAAACGATGGAAAAAGGTCATGGTTGAAGAAATTGAATCCTTGGACAAGAAATTCGCTTGGGATCCACTGGAGTCGTTGATTGGAAGAAATCCCATTGACAACAAATGGGTGTTTAAGAAGAGATTGAATGCATGAGGCAAATTGGAGAAATACAAATTGAAATCTTGGCTAGTAGCAAAATGTTATTCTTGGGTAGAGGAAATTGACTTTGGTGATATTTTTTCTTTTGTTGCCAAGTTAACATTTATTAGATTTCTTTTATCTGTTGTTGTTGTTTTGATTTTGAAGTAGAATATCAATAGATGGATGTGAAGACAACATTCCTACATGGTGATCTCAAAAAAAAATCTTCATGAGGTAGTCAGAAGGTTGTACAATGAAGGGAAATAAAGAGTTGGTATGTATGTTGAAAAAGTCGTATGTGGGTTGAAACAATCATCAATGATGTGGTATCAAAAATTTGTTACTTATATTGGTACATGGCTTCACAAGAAGCAAAGCATATCACTGTGTATATTTCAAATTAGTTGATCATTTTTTATTTATTCGGTCTCATACATGGATGATATGTTGCTGATTAGAAACAACAAGGAAATCATCCAAGATTTGAAAAATCAGTTGTCCTCTAAATTTGACATGAAAGATCTTGATGCTGCAAATTTCATTTTGGACATGAAAATTAAAAGAGGTCAGGAAAATAGGAAACTCTGGTTAAATCGACAGAAGTATGTCGAGACAATACTGCAGAGGTTTAATATGTAGGAATGTAAGTCAGTAAAGGTCCTTATTCCTATAGCCGTAAGGTTATTTGTAGATCAATGTCCGAAAACACTAGAAGATGAAGATGAAGATGACATATCCTGTGTTCTATATGCTAGTGTGGTTGGTCTATACTAGATTGCGCATTGCACATGCAACGAGAGTATTGAGCAAGTGTATGTCAAAACCAAGGGAGCATTGTGTAGCAGTATAGAGGGATTTTAACTATTTGCGTGATATTGTTGGGTATGGATTATGTTAGCAAGGAAGACTAGGATTGGACAAAGTGTTGGACATACATGGATTTGTTGATGTGGACTGGGTTGGAGATCTAGATCATAGAATATTTACGAACTGATGTGCTTAACTTATTTGGAGGACCAATAAGTTGGATGAGAAAGATAAAGTCTATAGTGGCACTCTCAACTACATAAGCTAAATACATGACAACCACTCATGCACACAAGCAAGCAATATGGTTACAAAGATTAGGTTCAGGAATTGAGTTAGTACAAGAAGTTGTAAGGGTAGATTGTGACAGTCAGAGTGTAATCTTCCTGCGAAGAACCCATCTTATCATTCTAAAACAAATCTTATTGATGTTGTTATGAATATAATTCATAACAAGTAAATAAATAAAATAAATGTCAATATTAAATAATCAAATATTGATTATGTTAAATAGTCATTAAGTTAAGTGAAAAGGCATGTCTAAAAGACATGCCCAGTCATGAAAGGACACCTGCTTAGGTAGATATATGCGAGTCCTCATTGTAACATTCATCACTTATATATATCTAATAAATTATTATTTCAAATACCTCCGTGTATTTTTACATTAAGTCAACAAGCTATTAGTTTTGATGCTTCAGTGGTATCAGAGCCATGGCACACAATATAATCATGCGAGCCTTTGAACATTGTTCACCACTCAATGTGCCATTTTGTTCACGCCCTGAATTCATGGTGTAGTCTAGTAAAATTCAAGAAGTATTTCAGCATTTGGAAAATCATTTGTAGAAACTAAAGCATGTCAAATGGGAATCGATAATAAACAAGATGATGATCCAAATGAAGTTGATGTTGAAAGTGAAGAAGAAGGGGAGCACTGTAATTCTAATCAATCTGAAATGATCACGTTGCAATCATCTGAAAATTCCAATTTTCCTGCAAGCTTAGAGAATACAATGCATCTAAGGGAAGTGTTGGAGGAAGTGTCACCTCAAACCATCCTTGAAGCTTCATGTGAGAGTGGGCAAGGGCTATGTAAGACATGTGTAGAACTCATATGATGAATGAGACAACAACAATTGTTGCAGGAAATCCTGTGATTGTTTCAACTTCATCTTCCATCACGAGAGCACAATCTATTGTTTACAAAGATACTAATTCAGGAGCACAGGAATCAGATGGCAAGCATGAATCCCAAGCAATCTGTAAATCCATCAAAGTGTGTGATGATGTTGTAGAAAATGACCTAGCAGTACCATCCTCGTCTATGGTTCCTCCTTTAGATGCAATAGAATCACATGGTAGGTCCAAGCCTCAAACAATTGATAATACCATATCTGTGCTTAATGTTGCTATAGGAAATCTTGTGAAGTTGGCAATTTCCTCTACACAGAAAGTGAAGTCCAGTTCTTGAAGATTGCACTTTAGAGGTGTTGACCCTATCGCCCGCACCTACCTACCAGTTAGTGAGAAAAGCCTTCAACCCCACAAGGTGTGGTTGGTAGCAGGGAATTCAGAGAAGGGGCTGTCACACTAATCCCAACTCTCTCCGTTTGAGCTATCTCCTAGGTTAGCTAAGGGGGGTGGTCCCTAATGAAAAGTTAAGCTAAAAAACAAAGATGCGAGTTTCTAGGAGAATTTGTTAGAGTTAAATAGATTGTTTATCTAAGATCTATAAGCAAAACCTGATATGAGCAATAGCCATTAAC
>APFE030688034.1:41821-119252 GCA_000404065.3 Pinus taeda
AACTAGATAGCAAATGTAAGATCAAATGAATAATAACATCAAACGACACAGGTATACCTCATCAACCAAAGCATGCGCCACAAAAGAAGCCAGTAACCCCAAAGACTTTTATTTATTTATGTGAAAGATGAGTACAAAACCCGGCAGAGTCTCCGCCAGCCCAATAGCTCGTTCTGTCCTGATACAATAAGAGCCCAAAGCTCCCATAAATAGAGAAATGGGAGGAGATCCCAATGCCAAGAGACCATGACAAGTGTAGCAAGTGACAATCCCAATGTAGCAAGTAGAATGGCAAGTGTCAAGCTGACTGCGAAGTGTGGAAATCAAACTGCAGTGAATGCCTTCGAAAAACGAGCCAACAGTCTGCCAACAAACTGCGTACTGCTCTTCTAACTGCCCATGGACTGCTGTTTGACTGCGGTTGGAAAATGGACATGTGGCTGTGCGTATATGCTGATCTCGGCTGCCTTTGTGAACTGCTCTGACTGCCCACATAATTTCCATGTCAAAATTTGACTTATTTTGACTTTGGAAAAATTTATAAATTTTTCCAATTATTCAATTTTTTTGAATTTTTTTGAATTTTTGCTACTGTCACTTGAAAAATTGGCTTTTGAGGGACTCCGAGTCATTTTTTGACCCCCAAAGTAGGCTCTAAGAGAATGTTGGGCCTCTGAGGATGAATTTCGAGTGGTCATACGCCCCAGACATTTCCTAAGGCCACTTATTTATGCCTTTACATAAAAAGAAATTAAAAAATCCCGTTTTGCGGGAAATTTTTAACTATTAAAGAATCCTACTTAGACCTAGCCAAATTCCACGAAACTTTTTGTGTGATCTAGTATGGTAATATACATCGACCCTAGACACTAAGATGTGTCAGGGCTCAAATCTTCAAACCGTCCACCTTGGCTTTGGGTAAAAATGAGTGAAAAAATCCAGGAATATCCGCCTCTGAAAAGAAGGGATATTATTCCCGAATAAAAAAAAACACCCCAAGGTGTACTCGTTTGCTGATGGAGTTCCACTCTAGGCGTTTCAAATTCAAGAAAATCATCATTAGTAATCACTTATTACAATTCCCCGCAGGGTGTGGAATCTGGGTACAAAGAAGAAAAATGATGAGAAGATAGAGGTAGAGTTAAAAAACTCTGTTGACTGATGCCATCTGATGGTACAAGTGCCCTCTGGATCATCCTTGGGCATGGAGTCTTCACATAATCATCAGGTGCTACTCCAGTAGTCAACAAGAGGTACTAGAACGGTGGAACCACATAGTGGATATGTACCTCAAAACATTAGTAAGACAGCATCAATATTTCAAATTGCTACAGGGAACCTTGTATCATTGTCACCTCTCTCGATCAAGAGAGCAACAAAAGAGCATCTGAAAAACTATCAAAGGAATCATGTTAGTGTTGCAGGGGAAGTGGAAGAGTTGGAGTTGTCAAACCATCCTGAAACATCGAGCAAAACGGAGCTAGATGTGACAACCTTGTTAAAAGTTCTATTTCCAGGGTACCTGAGAGGCAACAAAGACAAATAATAGCAGCAAATCCTAATACATGGCCCTCAAGTATTCCTCGAAGAATGGTTGTGCAGTGACCTTTTGGAGGTGGGCAGATGCATTAGTTTCATCCATTTGGAAATAAAACCAATCTGCATCTCAAGCAAATTTCTGGTCCTAAATACAGATCCTTTATTGTGATTGGTTCAGATGGAAAAACTTTGAGAGATGAAGTCAAAATTACAATCTGTACCTATGGAGTCCTGGCTTATCCCTTAAATGATGCTCATCTTGAGAAGGCGGTGGAAGGGTTGCCTCAGACATCACCCAAGGAGATATATGTCGACGTGTATAACGAGGGTCTCGTTGAATTGACACAGATTCCTACATTTAGCTATGAGCATTGCTATAGTCGTGGCTTTAGATCGTGCTATAGCGGTACTTACGAAGGATTCAATGTCAAATTTCTTCTAACTTGTGCTTTGAAGTATCAAGATAGGGTCGAACATGTAGACAAACATGGCGAGACAGAAACCAAAATGGAGACAGAAACCGAAAATATATTTTTGTCGTGGAATTTGTATAATTTCAATTCTTTTCCCTCGCAGAATGATAAGCTCGAGGATTTTGTTCACACCGAGGAAGATAAACAAGGGGAAATGATTTGTATGGAATCCTGCTAGTAGTCTACGTTATTTGGCGTTCAAAAAATTGAGCGAGAGTTATTCAAAGGCATCGGATTTATGGACCGTGGGAGTTGTATTTTATGTCGTCGGTCTTCTTCTTGACCTCTGTCGCATCGGTTGTGCCCACTGGCACCTCTTGACACCCCTCTGTCGTGTAAACCCACCGTTGTCTGTGCGTGAGAGGCAATCCTGACATCTGCGGATATTTTTTTCCGTGGATCAGAGGTGTGGAAGGCATCTGCAGGGTCGGGGAATCCATCCGCCATAACCGTGCCATTACAGTCCACCGATCAAGGCTATGTTGGTGTGGGAGCGGGAGCGTACACGCCATCAAGCATCAAGGTTAGCCGTCGAAGCATCTAGCAAGTTATCAAACCGAAACATTGTGGTCAAGCCGTCATGTCCAGTCAGTCAACCATCACGACGTCAACACCTACACGATCAAATTGACAACGATAATTAAATTAAAACTATATAATATATAGTGTGGTTATATATAATATATATATATATATATATATATAAGATAGATAGATATGAATGATAATACATATATAACAACTATATTATATAATTGGTGACTTTAACTTAAATTAATATATATTTTTAAAAAATCAGTAAAAAAATAAAAGTGTTTAAAAAACGGTTTTAAAAAAATAAAATATAGAGTTATAAAAAATAAAATAAAAATCTAAGGGAATATTACTGATGACCTATATGATGAGAGGATGGCCAGATTATATACATTAAGACGACATATACTAAGTGAAGAAAATCCACAACATTAAAGCTTTGAGGACAAAGCTTCTAAAGGAAGGGGCTATGTTATGAATATAGTTCATAACAAGTAAATAAATAAAATAAATGTCAATATTAAATAATCAAATATAGATTATGTTAAATAGTCATTAAGTTAAGTGAAAAGGCATGTCTAAAAGACATGCTTAGTCACAAAAAGGACACCTGCTTAAGTATATATATGCAGGTACTCATTGTAACATTCATCACTTATACATTATATATATATATTATTTCAAATACCTCTTTGTATTTTTACATTAAGTCGACAAGCTATCAGTTTTGATGCTTCAGATGTTCAGTATCACTTTGTGAAAAACATGGTTGAAGGAAGAAGGTGTTGCTCGTGAAGGTGGAGATGTTGAAAAATGTTGTAGATTCACTAATAAAGTCTGTGAACACCAAGAAGTTTTCTTGGTACAAAGAAACGATGGACATTGGTGCCCTAGATTTGGACCCCTATATGCAAAGAAAATAACAAGTGAGATAATGTTAGGTGTGTGCTATATTCTTTGCACGACTAGCTCCACACGTGATTCACATGCATTGGGCACAACAAGGGGGGTCACAAGTGGGGCAATAGGGGGTCGCATGAGGGGAGGAGCCCCTGAAAAAAAATTGGTCATTTTTTGCAGTTTTCGACACATGGTTTTTTATTTTAGTGGTTTTGTGGTGCATGGTCATTCAATCCATGGTTTTGTAATTTTGGTTAAGGAGCTATAGTTGCACTCTAATCTAAGATCAATAGATTGATGGTTTATTGATGCCACTAGATATACATATTGTATTATGACATTGTAAAGATCTAATATATACTAAAAAATCTTTCTGGTTTTTGCTGTTTGTACTTCATGGGTAAAATCTGTATTAAATGTGTTCTGTTTTCATTAAGAATCTGTTTGTAGAAATTAAATTTATGTTGTTAAAACCAACAATATTTAGTTAAAGACATCCTTCCTAAGGGTCATATCGCTTCATCACAACCTTTCACCTCATACCTTGTCAATATATATATACCCTCATGTATATTATTGTAAATCATTCAAATCATCTCATATTAGTATATTACTTTTTCAATACGTCATTTTAATCTGTGTATTCTTTTATGTTATCATTGTAAATCATTCGATCATCTCTGTTTTCCTATTCAACGTTTTTTTTCAAGTCATGTGGATTTTTTTATGTTATTCTATTCATTTTGAATATTCAGTTTATGAACCAGGTTGTTCAATTCATATTTAATAAGTGAACTTTGTTCATTGTAGTGTACATGCCTTGGCCAACATGTCTAGAACAATGCACTTCATGAAGTTGGGTTGTCATCCAATATTTTGATTATCCGACAGTCATGTACAGGGCACTAAGACATTGCTACCAAATTTACCAGGTAGTCTCTGCAGATGAGCTTCGGGATGATCAGGAATTTGAAGAAATTCTAGAAGACATGCGAGAAGAATGTGGGAAATTTGGTATGTATGACTATTTGATACTTGTAGTCTGCAGTGCTTTTATCTTATCTATAATTGATCTCCTCACATGTGGCTTTTTTCAGGCACAATAGTAAATATTGTTATTCCACGTCCTGCACCAAGTGGTGAATTCCCTCCAGGAGTTGGGAAGGTTAATAGTAACACTGCTAGGCTTTTCTTGTCTATTCCTATTATTGAATTGCTAGAACTTGTTGTCATGCAGGCAATATGTTATTTCAAGTTCATGTTTTGTTGGCTATTGCATAATACTTGCTTTCATAATAATGAATTTCAACTTGTCATCATGAAGGTTTTTATACAATACTTGGACACTCAAGACTCTACAAAAGCAAAATCTGCATTGAGTGGAAGAAAGTTTGGAGATAATACTGTAGTTGCAGCATATTACCCAGAAGAAAAGTTCAGCAGAGGAGATTTATGATGGATCAGTTCCTTTTCTTTAGAGTTTGTCATTGAGGCTATTTTTGTAGAATCGACTTAATTCCAATATCACTGTATGTTATGAACAAAATGAAGGATCTGAAAGAATTATGTATATTAGTGCTATGGTGACTCTCTTCATGCAATTCCTTTTCCTAGCTTTGCAGTCAAGTTAAGAAGTATGATGGGCCTACGTTATTTAATAGCCAGATGCAACCGCTGGACTCATTTTTTCATTCTTATTGTACCCAAAGGGATAAGAGTACAAGTCATCTGAGATATTAGTTGTGTAGGTACCAGTTAGCAGATAGAGCGCGTGAATGTTTTGGTTGAAGTATGAATGTATAGGCTGTAATTAAACAATTATGAGCATTAGAAAGTGAGTATAATTATTTCTCCTTAACAGCCACCTTTTGTAATCTAACTTTTGAAGTTTTATTTATTTTCAAAAAGCTTCCATAGTTTTTTGTACCACTTTCCTTTTTTGAGGATACATGGGTTTGGACCTAAGTTGCACGAAGCACCGAAATGTTTCGGAGTTTCCGAAACGGGTACGTTTAGGAATGTCACCTCCCAAAAATGGAAACGTCAATTGAAATGTCATCCGAAACGTCATATATGTTTATATATATAAAAAGATATTTGGAACAAACCTTTCACATGAAATTTTCATTCATAAACAAAAGATTGCCATGTAAAAGCCCAAACACCGGAAATTCGATAGAAACGATAAACCCATAAATTGCACATAAAATCTCATTAAAAGATTAGAACATGCGGAACCATGAGAAATGCAGCGACAAAATCCAGCTTTATTATATATAGAGAAATATGTGCCAATACAACAGCTGGAAACAATCCTCTAATATGTTATAATGCCGATACCGGCCTCCAAATTGAAACAAGAAATCAATCACTACACCTGTGGATTATGAATGAATCCACCAAGGGGAGATGGGTGCTCACCCAATTCTCTCTAAATCACCCGACGGTTTTTCTCCTAGGGCTACCAATGGAGTAGAGACCCAGATTCTCAACCTCTCATACAAGAAACAATATCAACTCCAAGATGTCCTCCAATGGCATCCTCCTCCTCTTTTATAGTTCTGATGCGCCCCTCTAGAACCTCCTATATTATTATAATCTTAATTAATCATGGAGCATTTTTCCCTTTTTTATTTTAATTAAATATTCCTTTTAATGCGGGAAAAGGATAAATTAGCCACCATGTCTCCTCAAGTCACTAAAACTCACATCTAACCATCCCATCATGTATATCTCCTCGTTCTGATTCCAATGAGCTATTACACTAAGGTGTTTTGTCAAATATTCCTCCTGGAATGCCACCTTAAGCGTAATTAATTGAGTTAGGCCCAATAATAACTCAGTTTTTTTAAAGTTGTTGGAATATGCCAGAATGAAAGGTAAATTGTGCGGATGATGGAATATACCAAGAAAATGTAATCACACTTCATAGAAACTCCTCAAAACCCCTCCAGAAGCCCTTGGGCCTGCTGATGACACCAACTTGCACCTGTGACCTATCTTCCCCCAACTCTAAAAGTCCATCCTAGCCATATCATAAGGAATACCAAAAAAGGTACATTACAAATCCTCCCACCCCAAGATTGCTTGCCCTCTAGCAATCCAAACCTGTGGACCATTCTGGTGGCCCAACGCAACTGAAACCCAATGCTTGGATCCCATACAAACCTAATGCAGGAGCATCAAGACCCTCTTCATTTGTAAATATGGAATAAAAAGAGGGGTGTGAGAAATTTTAGTATTTTGTTATTAAAATAGGAAGTAAAGCTATGTAAATATTCTTTTTCTAAAGGATATGGGAAAAATAGTTTAGGAAAAAGAATTGGGATAGACCTTCTATGTTTTTCAGTTAAAATTAGAAAAGCTTCAAGCTTTAAATCATTGTGTAAGAAGGAAAAAAGCTTGCTTTTCCTAAGAGATGAGGTCTGATCTATTCCTTATGTACATATCCATTATTATTATAAAATAATGAAGCAGCTAAAGCTCTCATCAGAGAGAGAGAGATAGAGAGGGTGTGTGAGAGGTTTTCTGGTTGGGAGCCTTCGGGCAATTTGTAAAGGGCCATCAATTCTAATTATCTGGCCAAGTTTGTAAGTAATTGTCTTATTTTAAATCATATATATATAGATGGGGTGATTGTGAAATCACTGTAAAGTTTGAGGATTTGCATATGAAATATATGACATTATGTATTAGTTCCGGCAAGTGTGGGCGCTGTTAAATTTTATTTGAGCCAGCACAATTGCTTCAGCTTCACCTGCACAGGTCCATGATTCCAGATTAAAAGGGTCTCAAGAGTTTAAAACTGGGAATTGAAGATTGCCACATCTCTGTCCATGCGTTCTCTCAGAAATTTCGTGGCCTGAACTTTGGTAATCGTTTTGCTTTCTTCGTTGGCCTCCTTTACTTTCAGAAGAAGCTGCCTAATCTGCTCCATCTCGGCTTTTATCAGGCTTAATACCGGACGAGACTCCTAGCAGGCGTCGTTTGAATTTCTAAATGTCCTAGGATTGATCGAGGTTCAACTCGGTTTTGGAATTCAATTAAACAATTTGAATTGACATTCGATTTCATAACTGTATAGGGTGTTAGCCGGGGCAGCATCGTGCACGTGCACCGCCAGTAGAAGGTACTGAGTGTATAACTGTATGCGATATATATCTGAGTGGTTGTCCAAACATTTAATATCGCCCTACGCTTTTCAAGCTTGACCGGAGATACAAAGTATATATACTCTCAGATGGTGATTGGTTGGCTGTATGCGTTATATATCTGAGCGGTTGTCCAAACATTTAATATCGCCCTACGCTTTCCAAGCTTGACCAGAGACATATAGAGTATATATACTCTCAGATGGTGATTGGTTGGGCCGAGGTTTTGCAGCGAGTTCACCGCCATTAGCCCGATTGTCAGCGCACTTCAGTGTTGGCTTTAGAAGATGTATCAGGAATATGAGATCCTCTCAGGCTGAGAATTGGGTGTTTTGTCGACTAAGAGGGTAGAGTCCATAAAAGGGGCGTTGAGCGCAGGAATTCTCGTGCTGGGACATTGTGTGTGTGAGCAGTAGGAAGAATGGAATAGAATCGCATCCCTTCAAATAAGAAAAAATACAGCGCTTTAAATTATTATGATGCGTTCTGTGTTTGGGCGGAAATTTATTGTAATTGTTATGCAATACAGATTGTATTTAGTCATGGGTTAGCACATCAATCTCAAGGATCGATTCCAGGAAAGCGGGTATTCTAAAACCAGAAATTTGACTGTTTTGTTGGTATTTCTAATTTGATGATCAGAACGCCTTATGCTATTTCACTGAGCTGGTAGAATCGCTGTGAGTTTTATTGCATGGACAACGGAGTAGAATCGCTGTGAGTTTTTATTGAAGGATCCTGGGTAATTGCAGGTCTACCCTGCATCAAAACCATTAGGTGATGCTCTGCCTTTGTGTCAACCCATCATGAATGGACCCCTCAATGCCCAGATCCCAAACTAATCTCTGATTGTACCTATCATCAACTAATCCTCCTGGATCCCAATGCCACCAAGAACAAGTATCAATGCTCCATGGCTCCTACTGTGCTATAACTCCAACCATGAGTGTTGCTCCATCCACCGCGTACCAACTCATCACCTCTCTCCAATCCAACACTGGGCATAGACCAAGGTCAATCTCACCATGCTGATATTGTGCCGAAATCCTGATGAGTAGCCAGCCTAAATCCTACTGCCAACTGGAGCATGTAACATCCCTCACATCTAAGTGCTCCTACAGTGCTATGCTCATGACTAAAAATGATACTCCATCAATAGGGTACCAATGATCTCCTGCCAATCCATCCCATGGGAAGGATCAAAGTCCACTAAGTTGCACCATGCTCAACTCATGTAGCTCTGCCCAACCAATCAACCAGATATGTCTAGAAATGCATTCCTCCCTCCCTATAAGTGGGTAATTCTA
The DNA here is from genome assembly GCA_000404065.3 of Pinus taeda. Taxonomy (NCBI): domain Eukaryota; kingdom Viridiplantae; phylum Streptophyta; class Pinopsida; order Pinales; family Pinaceae; genus Pinus; species Pinus taeda. The sequence goes on from APFE030688034.1 coordinate 50,726, forward strand.
GAAATGCATTCCTCCCTCCCTATAAGTGGGTAATCCTCCCTCCCTAAATGTACTCTTGGAGAGGGTTGATGCCTGGAAACACTACAACTTTGCTAGCTTCCACTACATCAACTTGTACTTCGTCATTGGGTAGATCCAAGGATGGGCGCATGGTTGCCACTAAAAGAGCCTCCCTCATCTGACCGAAAACTCCATGCCCCACCGGTCCACTTGTCATCTACAAAATTGTCCTGTCAGGGCCCAACGCCTCCTGATGAACAATATCTGCAAATACTACATCTGTCTGCTCCTCTCCAATGGCTAGCCCCAGGGGTGTCTGCTCATCCTCCATCATGGGCTCAACATGAGCAACTAGTTGACTCTCCAAAAATGGCTCATCCCGCACACTGTGCATATCGTCCTCCTCATGTCTTTGCACCTCTAGTAATCTTCATGTTGGGCCACCACCAATGGCTCATTTCTCAAATTCTCATGATTGTCTTCTGTTGGGCTTTATTTATGCATGGAATCAAATTGTTGCTCATCATCTTCAATCATCAAACATAGATGCATAGGTGGGTTGCTATCATGCTTCTCAAAGGTGTTTCATGCAAGTTAAAGCATTCTACATGCAGCTCCCGCTCAAACATGGGCCCTTCATTTCTTTGTTGGCTTGAGTTTTTTGTCATTCCTTGCGCTTCTTTAATTTTTGCTTCTTTGTCAGTTTTACATGTGTGATCTAGTGTCCATGCTCCTTGACATGTGCAGCAGATATGCTATCTCCTCATTTGATTTCTGGTCTTCTTTGGGAACTCTTGAGACTGCTTCAACTTTAGTTCCTCATCCTTCCCAAATCTGAACCCTCCTAGAAATCTTCTCATAAAATTTCTTTTGGCGATAGGGTCAACACTAAGGGTTGTGATTTGCCTTAGCGATGCATCCAACTCGTGCTGGCCTTTGGCTAATCAACTCCAGGTCTTTGACAGGCCAGCCATGAGCAACAAATTTGCAGATTTTCAAATGGTTTGATGGAGACACATCAGCCACATGGAACAGAGTTAACTGAGTTTTGTGAGGATCTGGGCACAGTGGCACACTGTTTGATGGACCACACAGCCCCAAAATGACACTGACAGTTCCTAATATATCTCAGCCTGAAATGTCTTGGAAAACCCACAAATTTTGAATTTATATATATTCTGGTTCACTGTGGAGTTTTTACAAACAATTTATATGCGGAGCACTGTAGGTGACCTTTTGGGTTTTCATATGTATAATGAACGCATATGCCACTCAAAACTAAGAAAAACAATGACAGAATTATATGAAGGTAAGAACGACATTCTTCAACAACCCACTTTAAAAGATACACATACTATTGATAATACACTTTTCAGCCCATAAAGAGGAATGACCAAGAAATTCCAGTGAGTGATTGAAGGAGAAGTAACAACATGTGCAGGTCACCTTCGGGAATGATGATATTAGAAATAAGAGCCCCTCCAATAGAAATAAATGTGTATATTAGGCTTTAAATAGTAAATACCCAGGTAAAATATTAGCCCCATAACACTATTCTTCCAGCCACAAGCATTAATGATATTAAGTGTCTTCACTCTTCAACTCTATATCAGCCCCCTCTTCATCATGAAATTCAGTCCCCCTTTCAACTATGAATAACAACAATTGAAAATAGGATACTTGGCCCCTCCAAGGAAATCGAACCCAACAAATAATAACCCAGCCCAATTCCTGGGAACCTTTCAAGCCTTGTTTAGGTATTATCAGCCCTTTTTGACGGCCACCTTGAAGCTACTGGTAGCCATGCAGTGCAAGAGAAATTGTGAGTCATGCACAGACACAATGTTTATTAACCCTCGCGTGGACTAGTTCAACCTCTGATTTTTGTCTCTTCTAGAACTTGGACACTTCAACAATCGAGCAACCATCTTAGAGATACTTCGCTCAACCACTCCACAAACACGCACAAATAAACTCGCCCTCAACTTCATGTTACAACCATTGCAAACTCGATTTCCTCTGGAACAGACTTGTTCAATGCAAGGAAAATACGCTCAGGACTTAAATATGGAACTCTTGGCACCCAATAAGAGGAAACCAATTACAGAACGTTGTTCTTGAGTACCCACTACGCAGTCCAGTTGTATGATGAATCTTGGTCTTCTACTGAAGGGAAACTCGTCCTCCTTTCTGAATATTATTTGGTCTGCTCAACTCAGACAAAGAAATTTTCCTGGTGCAAGAACAATTTCAGCCACACTTGGCACCAATGTTAACTTGATCTCTGCAAAATAATTTTGTGTCTTCAGATTTGACCTGCGGCTCCTTCAGATGGGTGAATTCTGCTTTTCCACCGTGCTGTCCTAAAACGTGTTGGTGAACGCGTGGCTTTCTGGAGAAATGAATACGACTTGCCTGACTGAGAAAGCTAACCACGACCCAGAATGTGTGAATAATGACCCACGACCAGCAATGGGTATGCCTTCACTAAGAAGAAACTTGCCCCACTGAAGAAATTATTGCCTCTTGTCTACAGTGTGACTGACTCACGCAAGTTTTGAAATTAATGGACAATACATAACCAACTTGAGTTCTTCTTTAAGTAATTTCCTTTCTGTATATTTTTCTTTGGCTTCAGTGATACATCAGTGACAGCTCCTTCCCATGTAATTTCAGGCAGCCCAACATTCATTCCTCAACTGAAACCCGTATCTCTGTGAATCTAAACGTGCAGAAATGGCATTAGCGGCTATTCCCTGAAGAAAAGTTACGTTCTGCCCAGAATAGTTGGCAAATCCAGCAGTGAGTTTCGTTCTACCAATTTACTAAGATCAGTGGCCTCTTATGATACGCTCAACCATCAACGCACAGGAATGGACGTGTCCCCCTCCCTGGCCAGAACTCGACCGAAGACTTGGAAGTGATTTGGACTCAGTGAATGTAGAACTCGTCCCTCTCCGAGCTAGAGACTTCGACCCAGGTAAACTTAGCAGGCATAGACCCTCTTCCTCGAGAGCAATCGATTTCGATTTCTGGAAAGGTGATTGTTCTCAGTTTCATCAAATGCGTCGGTCTTCACAAATCAAATATATGACTCGGCTCCCTTTTAATAACCAAGCCCTTTAAACATTACAAATAAACATTGGCCATAAAAATAATTTGCCCAAAATGAATTCGGCCCCTTTTTTTAGTTTTCTCTATAGCGTACTAGAAATATTTTGACGCCTTTTTTAAATTATTCGGCCCCTTTATAAAATAATCTGACTTGATTTGGAAAGAAGTAATCTTGACGGCTCTTTTAAAAGTTTTCGGCCCCTTTATGAAATAATCTGGCTTTATATCTTACGAACTCACTCTCTGTAAAAATAATGAATTTGGCCAAGAATTAATATTCATGTGACAATTTCATTGAAATTTTGTTGCACATTCAATCAGCGCTTTTTAACAAATTGTCATTTTGCTTTATGAAATGGTTTTCGACTTCTCCGACAAAACTCTCCGACAATAATTATTGCAATTGGAAACTGAAAAACTTGCATGCACGCTGAGCCAAGACCAATGCTTTGAAACTGTAATGTCCTAAATGAAAAAATTTGGAACAAACTCTTCACATGAAATTTTCATTCATAAACAGAAAATTGCCATGTAAAAACCCAAACATTGGAAATTCGATAGAAGCGACAGACCCATAAATTGCACCTAAAATCTCATTAAAATGTCAAAACATGCAGAGCCATGAGAAATGCAGCAACAAAATCTAGCTTTTATTATATATAGAGAAATATGTGCCAATACAACAACTGGGAACAACTCTCCAATATATGTTATAATGTCAATACAACGCAATGGAGAACTAGGTTCTCAACATCTCATACAAGAAACAATATCAACTCCAAGATGTCCTCGAATGGCCTCCTCCTCTTCTTTTATAAATCTAATGGACCCCTCTAGAACATCCTATTTTATTATTATTTTAATCAAGGAGCATTTTTCTCTCTTTTATTCTAATTAAAATATTCTTTTTAATGCGAGAAAAGAGTAAATTGGCCATGTCTTTTCAAGTCACTAAAACTCACATCTAACCATCCCATCATATAGATCTCCTTGTTTTGGTTCCAATGAGCTATTACACTAAGGTGTTATGTCAAGTATTCCTCTTGGAATGTCATTTTACGTGTAATTAATTGAGTCAAGGCCAATAATAACTTAGTTTTCTGAGAATTGTCAGAATGCACCAGAACAAAAGGCAAACTGTGCGGATGATGGAATATACCAAGCAAATGTCATTGGACCTCATAGAAACTCCTCAAAACCCCTCCAAAAGACCCTAGGCCCGTTGATGACACCAACCTGCACCTGTGACTTATCTGCCCCCAACTTTAAAAGTCCATCCTAGCCATGTCACAAGGAATACCAAAAAAAAGAACATTACAGGTTGTAATTAAACAATTATGAGCATTAGAAAGTGAGTATAATTATTTCTCCTTAACAACCACCTTTTGTAATCCAACTTTTGAAGTTTTGTTTATTTTCAAAATGCTTCCATAGTCTTTTGTACCACTTTCCCTTTTTGAGGATACATGGGTTTGGACCTAAGTTGCACGAAGCACTGAAATGTTTTGGAGTTTCCGAAACTGGTACGTTTAGAAATGTCACCTCCCAAAAATGGAAACGTTTGTTGAAATATCGTCTGAAACGTCATATATGTTTATATATATAAAAATATATTTATAAATAAGTGAATAATGCAATATCTTGTAGGAAAAAAGGGAATAAGACTCATAGATGACAATTTAGAAGGAAAACCAAGTCTATATTAATTCTCATAGATGATTACATGATGGTCGAGTTTTAAAAGAGCTTCCGCTGAGTTTCGAAGTTTCGGGTATGGGTATGGGTACAGGTACGTCCCGAAACACTAGTTTCCTAGAGGTTTCATGCAATGTAGGTTGGACGATGAATTTTGTGGGTGTTTTTGTTTTGTTCATATGTGTTTCATGATCATGTTTGTTTGCCATTTTAATGCCTTGATTAGAAACAGTGATATAAGAGGAGGCTATGTTTCTGTAAGGTCTTAACATTGGATGTAGATATGGACATATCTGTAAGCCAAGATCTTATGCTCAAAATTTTCTCTCCCATAATTTCAAAAAACGAAAATGAAGGTCTCCTAAAAATGATCTTAAAAAAGGAGTTGGAGGAGGTACTCTTTAACTTAAAAGAGAAACAGGACCTAGGTCCACACGGTTTTTCGACTAATTTCTTCTAAAAATGTTGCTAGTAATAAAGACTTGCGTGAAGCTATGGAAAGTTCAAGAAAATTTGTTAGAATGTTCAAAACATTGTACTATGCCATAATTACTTTAATTCTGAAATAGGAAGATTTAAACTCTTGCAAATTTCAAACCAAACTCATTTTGGAATACAAGTTATACAATAATCACTGAGGTGTTGGAAAACATATAAAATAATCATTGATTTATGGGAAAACATATACAATAATCACTGAGTTGTTAGCAAACATACTAAAATGTATGCTCCCTGGTATTTAGATGGTCTGGTAGTGGTCCAGGAGCTACTTCATTTTCTTAATTTGCGGGAGGGAAAAGGAATGTTCATTAAACTTGGGAAAACTTGAAAGCTTATCACAAAGTAAATTATTTGTTGCATAGAAGAATATTACAAAATTTTGGCTTTGCAAAGCAGTGAATTTGTTTGCATAACACTTTTCTAACGGTTCCTTCTTAATGTTTGTTGTTGAAATAATGGTGGAATCTTCACATATGACCATTGTGATTTTTTGGTTTCCCTGAGTTGTTCTCCTATGAGGATGGTGAACTAGTGAAGAAGGATGCATGAATGTTGGAGAGATTCCTTGCAGCGTGGTTGTTCCATGCGGGAGATATTCCCCTACACTTTTATGACAGTTTCCTTACACTTACGACAATAATTACAGATTCCTATTATGCAAGACATATTTTCATGGAAGAATGTGTAAGAGCTATTGTACAATAAAGTAGGGTGCTCCACTAGGAGATATTCCTTGGGATATCGGCACCACCTTTGAGGCTAGTATTAACAATTGGTTTTGTAACCACTCTTCCCTCTTGTTATGTTTGACTAGGTGAAAGTGATTGCACTAAATCATTTTCTTCTTTCTTAAATGTGTAGTGTGCCTAAGGCTCGTGACAAGCTATTGTAGTTGTTGGATGACAATGTCATATTTTTCTCATGTGAATCAAAAGATAGAGTTTGTTGTTCCTAATTTCAGTTTTGTTGTCTGCTACTTTCATGTGATTATTTGTGTAGATCAGATTCATCTATTTTTTGGAGATCTCATCTCTCGATATGCAACATTTGCACTTCTGAGTTTTTCATTCAACATTGTTGTTTATGCAACCCTAAAGCTTTGATTGGTATTTTATTTTTTTTGTTCTAGTTGTAGAAAAATGCTTCGAGCATGGATCTATTTATCATGTTGATGTAAATCTACAACATTATATTAGTGTTCTGAGATTCTCTAGCTTTGTGTATAGGGTTGCTACCTGTGAGAGGAAGCCATCAATGGATATCAGTGGGGTTGACACAGTGATACGCAACAAATTCTAGAGATTAGAGTGATACATGCTAGAGATTGACACTAGGATATATTAAGTGTTGAGGGTGTGATGTCCTTGTTGCTTGTAATGTCCCAAATCAGACATTTTGGAACAAGCACTTCATATAAAACTATCATGCATTTACCAGAAGATTGTCATGTAAAACCCAAACCATAAATCTATAAATTGCACAAAATCTCATTAAAGATAACAACATGAGGAACAATGAGAAATGCAGCAACAAAATTCTACTTTATCATAGAAATATATGCTACAATAGTTGGGAATGGCCCTCCAAGCTATATAATAATACTGAAACCAACCTCCAAATTGAACATGAAATCAATCACTACACCTGTAGATTTTGAATGAATCCACCAAGGGGAGATGGGTGCTCACCCAATCTCTCTATATCACCCTAGGGTTTTCGTCCTAAGGCTAACAATGGAGTAGCGAGCTGGGTTCTCAAACTCTCATACAAGAAACAATATCAAAACCAAAATGTCCTCCAATGGTCTCCTCATCCTCTTTTATAGATTTGATGGATTCCTCTAGAACCTTCTATCTTATTATTATTTTAATCATGGAGCACCTTTCCCTCTTTTATTTTAATTAAAATATTCTAATTAATGTGGGAAAATGGTAAATTGGCCACTGTATCTCCTCAGGTCACTGAAAATCATATCTAACCATCCCATCTTGTAGATCTTCTCATTTCGGTTCCAACGAGATATTACGTTGAGGTGTTCTACCACACATTCTTCCTGGAATGCCACCTTAAGGATAATTAATTGAGTCAAGCCCACCAATAACTCAGTTTTCTGAAAGTTGTCGAAATGCGCCTGAATGAAAGGCAAATTGTGCGGATGATGGAATATACCAATCAAATACCATCGGACCTCATAGAAACTCCTCAAAACTCCATCGGGACCCCTGATGACGATTTCTCCACTGACCTGGCCATTCCCTGCCCTGGAAATCCATCCTGGCTATACTACGAAGAAGATTAAAAATGGGGACATGACACTGCTATAGAGATTGGAATGTGAATTATGCTTGAAAGGGTTGTTTCCTACTTGGTTTGTTGGCTTAATTTCATTGTCTACGCATTTGTTGAAGTGTATTTTAAGTTTACAAGATCACTATTCTTGGTCTTATATAGTGTGATCTTTTGGAGAGTGCTTTCAACTTTGCATCTCAGAAGTGTTCATTGCAAATGTTGTTGAAGGCATTGTTGTTCCATCAATTCATGGTACTTTGTTGGTTGCGTGTAAGAAGAGTGGTGGCAAAGTGAAGAGAATTGTGGTGGACTTCATGGGGAAGTAAGCTAACAAGGTGTATGTTATCTTGATCACAATGTAACAAATACGTAATGCATGCCAAAAATTTACCACTAAAGAACCAATTCACTCACACACAACTCACACAAGTACTATAACTAGTTACTTGAGGAATGCTGCCCAGATCAAAGATTAAGTCATGACCATCAAGAACATGGCCAAGAATGAGGACTTGGTTTTTATCATAGAGTGCATTGACCACTAAGTGTCAACTAACCTATATCAACGTACATTTTTTTCAAAGCATTCGAACAGTGAAACATGTAGAAATCATCATTGTTATTCAACAGTTTGTCAAAGTTGTAAATCCAAATTTTGCAGCCCTATGAGCCATATGTAAAAATGATTCTAGTATGTTTATAAAGCCATGTAACACCTAGGTAAGCTTAAAAATTTTCAGCAAAGAGTTTCACTCTAGGGAGTTTTTCACTGCAACTAAATATTTGTGTTTTTCCTAAACATCAAATCATTAGTGGAGTTTTTCTCCCAAGTGTACCCCAAAACTAGAGTTGGGACTCGATGGTGATGTCTTAGGTGAGTCCTAATGTGTAGAGTCGATGTAATTATCATGCTAAATCATGTCTTGCGTCTCACATAATTTGGTTATATCTAGAGGTCATTTTTTAATTGTCAAATTTCCCCTTCCAATGGGATTTTCATATAAAATTTGATGTAAAATATGTAAAAGTTGTTTTCTATAGAAGTTATAGGTGGTATGAGTAATCAAAATTAGACCTTATCACCTAAACCTTCTATTTAAGCACAATTTGAGGGTGGAAAAATGTGTTTATAACCCGCTACAATCATATTTTTTATTTTTCCAGCAAAAAAGGGCAAAAAATTAGCCAGAAATTAGTCAAAACATTAAAATGAGAGAAAATAAAAATTCTCTCCAAGTGGAAAAACGAATTTTTGGGGAAAATGGACTTTCCTAAGGAAGATTAAATGTGAAGGACTCATTCCCAAGGAGAAAAATCCCATAAAAAATTGTTGGAGCATGGAAATTAATTTCCTAAGGGGAAATTGATTTTTTTGGCCCAGGTGGTTAATTTGAATGAGAAAATTTCAAGAAAAATTATTTTGTGGCCCTCTATTAAAGGGAAAATTTTGATTTTTTGAGAAAAATCGAACTTTCGGGGTTAAGGAGCATTTTTAAGCAGAAAAAGTTGGAAAAAATATTTCTTGGACTGGGATCAAATGCTTCTTTAACAAATTCGATTTTCTTTTTCCATATCAAGGGACATGATTAAATTTTGGTATGGATCAAGCATCAATTAGTTGTTATTCTCTGGGATTAAGTCAAATTTGTGCACTTCCTTGGACCTAGGCAATTTTCACTTGGAGGGGGATCTAGATCTCTCATTTTTATATAAATTGAGCCAGAAGCTCCTCACTGAAACATCTTTGGATTGTGTAATTGGCTCTAGAAACTCTGTAATATTTTCTCTGATTAATAAAAAGTGAAAGTCTTTGGGGGGGAATCTATGGTGTATTTCTTCAGTGTCATGGTAACTTCGTTCTTATTTGTGCTTAATGTTCTACTAGTCTTTTATATTGTTATTTCCATCTTCCTTTGGATTTATTAGTGTACAATTATTTTTCGTTATTATTTGGATTGAGAAAACATTGATGATCGGGCAGATCTAGTGGATTTTAACATAATCCCTAGACTTCCCTTTCCCTTTCCCTGTCTCAATCAATCCCATGTGGATCTAACAAATCTTTCAAGTCTGTGTAGAAATTTTTTATTTGATCAGATCTTGAGTACCGTTGAAGAATGTAACTAGTTTCGGTCTTCATAATTATCATTTCACTTATGCAATGATGTAATCATTATGTATTGATCAAAAGAAGAAAGAGAAAATTATTTATAAAGCATGGGTTTCATGTTTGGGTCCATGGTCAATAGGTCAAATCATCCATTGTATGTTTATAGGATTTGTCTTGAGTCAAAGGTCATTGTTACATTGTGAAAGACCCTTATGGGCACATGTATTAAAGAAAGAAAAATATTATTTGTATTTAAGAAGTATCTAGATTCTCTAAAAAGATCAAGTCGGCTGCTAGTTAAAGTCGGCCTTGGGTAGGCTTGAAAAGGCACGTGAAAAGGCTGTAAAAAGGAATGTTTTCGCTCTCCACTAGGGCAGACAAGAAGCTCACATTTATTTAGCTATTGGTCTGCAGTTTGGAGGTAATGCAAAGGTTTGTAATAAGAGAGTCAAGGGCATGCAAAGGACCTAGGGTTTCCTCAGGTCCAAGATGACTATGAGACCATTTTTTAATGGTGAGTTCCTATATTGTTGCTCTTGAAGATCTCTTGAGTTATTTGGCAGGTCATCTTGTGTCTTAGAGGAAGCTAAGGGTATTATTTTGGTCTTGGAAGTCTCCTTTGAATTGAATCTATAAGAAGTTCTTGTGGACTTTCCCCTTTGATGGGGTTTTACCCTGGCTTGAAGCCTATATCTTGTGTTCATGTGAACTTTATCATTTTGGCATTTATTTGATGATGAGAACATAAATATAATAATGTCAGGAAGAACCAAATATCACAAGTAAATTTCATGTATGGAAAATGTTAAGAATAAAGAAGTTGTTATTATTAATTTTCCAACATGGAATTAGAGCAAAGTTAAGGCATAGGCAGCTAGAAAGATCATTGTTTTGTCTTCTTTATGGCTATTTTTGAAGGACACATAGATTAAGAGTAGGTCTGAATGGGTAAAAGATAATTTTTTGAGCTTCTTCCTACTGAGAAATCTAGGGCATTAACATTAGTTGATTTCTCTTCTTTGGTGATTGTTTGTGAATTCTTTCTACTTGTTTAGATTAGGACCTTCTTCATGTTAGATTATTAGTGTTCTTCTTCATTAAACAGTAACTAATGCATAAACATAAATAGACAAGAGACACAACATATAGGTTATGAGGCAGGGCCAAAACCTCTCACTCTTTGAGAGGAAAACCCACACAAATTCTTCTTATAGAGATTCCAATTGACGAATACCAAGACCAAGATCCTTGACCTATTTGCCACTCCAAGATCAAGACACATGTTCTCTATACATCTAACCTTCTTCTTGACTCTTCTTCCACTTTGACCTTCTTAGCATCGCCATTGAAATCTTCTCACTGTCTTCACATCAAGAGTTCCTTTATGTTGATATCTTTCTTCTTAAGGTAACACTGAAACCTATACTGAGATCCCATAGAATCACTGTGATATGCAGTTCCTTCATAGCACTAAACAACGATCTTTGTTATGACACCAAATCGTGACATCTTGAAATTGTAGCTTTTATGTCCTTTCCGAAATCATGACACCGAACTGTATGAATCACTGTAGTTACTTATTGAATTACACAGGGATCTGAATTTATCACTGTGCTTGGATACCCAAATCATATTCCCTGCATCTGAGGCTTCCTTCATGGCACCAAAATGATTGTGATGCAATTTGAACTGTCTCATATCCTTTGACTGTCACTGTAATACGAACTTCTGAGGGATCCTAATTCCCTTGACATCACCCAAACTTTGCCTCTATGCCTTAGTCCGAGCTCCTTTTGTTTTCTCATCCGAATTTTGAGATGTACAAGTTTTGTGTCACTGTTCACTGAAGTTAGAGAGGCATCTAAACTTGTCTATATCCATCCAACGAAATCTTAGAGCTAGATATATGAAATTCTCTATGTAAATATGAATACCCTTTATTCTTATATATAGTGGTATGTCATATATATAAGCTAACATATCTTCAACGAAGGGATGTGTCTTATTAGGTGAGCTAGCATGTGCTATTTAACTCATTTGGATGAGAACCATGTGCTTGTCATTGGAGGGCTTCTAGACACTGTAATGGACTCGTATACATGTTCAAGAATAGATCTTCATACATGACATTAATTCTTTTGACTTTAATGACAAATCCTAAGGCTCTGAATGGGAGCGTCTAAAATAAAATCACTTGCTCATGAAACCCATGAGGCAAGTCTTGGATAATAATTTTATTTTCTTCATTACATCATTTACAAAAGTCACAATTACATGTCATTATGAAGACCAAACCTAGTTACTTTTAACATCAGATTTTCCATTTTGCTTTGCTTCATGTTATTCTGCTTTCATGCCATATTTTTCAGAAGGACATTACATCCTTCTATATGGTCTTCTTGGAAGTCATCCACAAATTTCCCTTTGGCAGTCCTATATAAGCCCATCCAGATATTAGTTCAAAAATAAATGAACATTTTAAATCAAAACTATGTTTGTGATGATCTTTCACCATGACATCTTCTTATAGGTATCAACATCTTGTATGCAGATTGACACATCTCCCATTGATATCCATTGTCAAGGGTCTCTATCTTTTTTCGACTTCCATCAGAGTCTTCACATTTTTTTGGGAGATCTTCTAGTCAAATCTTCTTGGACTCCGGATGTTGAATGCCTCTACCTTTGTTGAACATTATCACGATCTCTTCCTATCTTTTCACACACTTCATTCCATGGAGCTTCCAATCAGAGTTCCTCAATCGTAGTCAACCACCTCATTCTTCATATGAGGACATATTATGTTGATTTCATCTAGTGTGACTCATGCTTTCCAACATTATTTCATAGGAGGAGATTTTTCTCCTTTGATCATGCTTCAAAATAGAAGTAGTGATCCTTATTACCTGCAACCATATCACATGACTTTATAATATTAAATACAAACATATATACCTTATTTACCTTTAGGTCATCTAGGTTTCTTTCAGTAGATTCCTTGATTGAAAAGATCTTCAACCCCATGATTTTCTTCATCTCTCATGTCATCATACCATCATCCCATGAACTCCACAAATTGGATTTTATGATGAAACACTTGCTTTCTCTCTAGATTGGTGAATCCTCCAATGAGGATTCCATCTTGCATATCCTTATTCAACAGATGTTTCCCTTTTAAACATATGTACGATGAGACTTGTCCTAGATTACTTCTTCCTTTGATTTTTCAATGAGGCCATCAAGAGCTATATCCTTCAAAGTTGACTATAAGACATCGTTCATGTTTCCCATTGTGATGTCATGGGCTCTTGTTTCTAATGCTTCCATGATGCCATGATGCATCTTATTATTTATTATAGCCATATCCTATAAGGTTTAGGATCTACAAAATAACTTTTGTGAGGAAGACTATCTCAGTCGAGATATCTTACTTCATTTTTTCTTGGACTTCTTCTCTTCAATTTCCTCCACTTCTTCAGTGATATGGGCTTCTTCTCTTTATTTCCTGCAAACGTTTGAGTCCTTTAATCTTCAACATTGTTTCCCTCGACTTGTCTTCTTCTATCTTGCATAGAAACCACAAGTTGTTGAACGAGGTAACTTTATCATCTTCATGGACATTTGTTACCTCGTTCATTAGTTAGTGCATTTAGAACAATGATGATTATCCTCTTATCATCTTTCCTAGATCTCATAGTTGAGATCTTAGGAATATATCCCTTCATCTTTTGATACCTTTAGTTTTGTGTAGATCAAATCTAAGTCATGTGACCATCTTTATCACATCTTCAAATAATATTCTTATGAGTTTATCATATACATCTCTTTGATGTCTCCAATATTGCTATATGAGGGGATATGTCATAAGAATACATTTCCATGAATTCAGGGGAGACCTTTCCATTGATATGTTCAATTACTTCAGTTTCTTCAAGGACTATGTTTGTCCTCCTTTTCTATGCAAGGAATTTCGATGACACGTCCATCATATAGATCTACTTGCAAACACAAAGTCATGTTATCAAATTGATTAAAGAATGAAAGATACTTATTTGGAAAGTGAAGATGAAATCTTCTACATGATCACTTTGATGATGGTTGAAGAAGATGTATTTGTTGGTTCCTTGGATGATCGTATTCAATGGCAAGGAGAGGATCCTTGCTTCAATGAGAGGGAACTTGCATCATAGCTTTGAAGTTAATGATAATGCCTTCTTGCTTTCAAGATACTTCAACTACTTTGGTAGTGAATGAGTGTAGATCAGAATTTCTTCTAGGGTTTCAACTTTCGTCAAGATGATTTGATATTCATCTTTAAAGTCCTTCGAGCTATCTTGCTTTGTAGATAACTTGATGAGGTATATTGATGATGAGTAGAGGATTCAAAACTTTTGATGTTGTAGGTCATCAAGAGTTATATCCTTCAAAGTTGATTATCAAACATCCTTCATGTTTCCTATTGTGATGTCACGAGCTCTTGTTTCTAATGCTTCCATGATGCCATGATGCATCTTATTATTTATTATAGCCATATCCTATAAGGTTTAGGATCTATGAAAAGAAATTTTGTGAGGAAGACTATCTCAGTCGAGATCTCTTACTTCCTCTTTTCTTGGACTTCTCTTCAGCTTCCTCCACTTCTTCGGTGATATGGGATTCTTCTCTTTCTTTCCTGCAAACATTTGAGTCCTTTAATATTCAACACTGTTTCCCTCTTGTCTTTCATAGAAACCACAAATTGTTGAATGAGGTAACTTTCTCATCCCCATGGACATTTGTTACCTTGTTCATTAGTTAGTGCATTTAGAACAATGATTATTATCTTCTTATCATCTTTCTTAGATCTCGTAGTTGAGATCTTATGAAGACATCCCTTCATCCTTTGATACCTTTAATTTTTTGTAGATCAGATCTAAGTCATGTGACCTTCTTTATCGCATCTTCAAAGAATATGCTTACGAGTTTATCATATACATCTCTTTGATGTCTCCAATATTGCTATATGAGGGGATCCGTCATATGAATCCATTTCCATGAATTTAGGGGGAGACCTTTCCATTGATATGTTCAATGACTTCACTTTCTTCAAGGATTATGTTATTCCTCCTTTTATATGCAAGGAATTTCGATGACCCATCCAGCTTATAGATCTCCTTGCAAACACGAAGTCATTTTATCAAATTGATTAAAGAATGAAAGATACTTACTTGACAAGTGAAGATGAAACTACTTGATCACTTTGATGATGGTTGAAGAAGATGTATTTGTTGCTTCCTTGGATGATCTTCTTCAAGGGAAAGGAGAGAATCCTTGCTTCAATGAGAGGGAACTTTCCTCATAGCTTTGAAAAAGATGATAATGCCTTCTTTCTTTCAAGATACTTCAACTACTTTGGTAGTGAATGAGTGTAGATCAGAATTGCTTCTAGAGTTTCAACTTTCTTCAAGATGATTTGATTTTCACTTTAAAGTCCTTTGAGCTATCTTGATTTGTAGATAACTTGATGAGGTATTTTGATGCTGAGTAGAGGATTCAAAACTTTTGATGTTGTAGACTGCTTCTTCAATCTAGGGTTTTACCCTTCAATGTAGATCTTGATCTTTTGCTTTGATAAACTTCGACTTGCTTTGATGCCTTTCTTGAAACTTGATCCTTGAGTGTCTCTTTGATTAGATGCCCTTCCTTTGACTTCAGCTCTTTAGCTCTAATATGATGTTGAGAAATCTAGGGCATTAGCATTAGTTGATTTCTCTTCTTTGGTGACTACTTGTGAATGTTTTTTGCTTGTTTGGATTAGGATCTTCTTCATGTTAGATTATTAATGTTCTATTCATCAAACAGTAACCAATGCATAAACAAAAATAGACAAGAGACACAACATATAGGCTATGAGCCAAGGCTAAAACCTCTCACTCTTTGAGAGGAAAACCTGCACAAATTCTTCTTATAGAGATTCCAATTGACGAATACGAAGACCAAGACCCTTGACCTATTTTCCAATCCAAGATCAAGACACATGTTCTCTGGACAATCAACCTTCTTCCACTTTGACCTTCTTAGCATCACCACTGAGATCTTCTCACTATCTTCACATCGATATTTCCTTTATATTGATATCTTTCTTCTTAAGGTAGCACTGAGACATACACTGAGATCCCATAGAATCACTATGATATGTAGTTCCTTCATAGCACTGAACAATGATCTATGTTATGACACCAAACTGTGACTTCTTCTTGAAATTGTAGATTCTATGTCCTTTCTAAAATCATGACACCGAACTATATGCATCACTGTAGTTACTTATTGAATTACACAGGGATCAGAATTTATCCCAGTACTTGGATATGAAAATCATATTCCCTGAATCTGAGGCTTCCTTCATGGCATCGAAATGACTATGACACAATCCAAACTGTCTCATGTCCTTTGACTATCACTGTAATATGAACTACATAGGGATCCTAATTCCCTTGACAACACCCAAACTCTGCCTTTGTACCTTAGTCCGAGCTCCTTATGTTTTCTCATCCGAATTTTGAGATGTTTGAGTTTTGTGTCATTGTTCACCAATGTTAGAGAGGCATCTGAACTTGTCTCTATCCATCCACCGAAATCTCATAGCTAGATATCTAAAATTCTACGTGTAAATGTGAATACCCTTTATGCCTATATATAATGGTTTGTCATATATATAAGCCAACATGTCTTCGGCAAAGGGATGTGTCTTATTGGGTGAGCCGACATGTGTTATTTAATTCATTTGGAGGCCAACTTGAATAGGAGAACCATGTGCTTTTCATTGGAAGGCTTCTAGACACTTTAATTGACTCATATACATGCTTAAGAAGATCTCTTCATACATGACATTAATTCTTTTGACCTTTAATGAAAAATCCTAAGGCTCTCAATGGGAGCATCTAAAATAAAATCACTTTCTCATGAAACCCATGAGGCAAGGCTTGCAATAATAATTTTATTTTCTTCATTACATCATTTACAAAAGTCACAATTACATGTCATTATGAAGATCGAACCTAGTTACTTTTAACAACACTTCCTAATAGGATGGACTTCTAAAATGAGAGCCAAAAATCTCTGAGGTAATACACCAATAGGTCTGAAACTCTGTATCAAGACTACCAGAGGGATATTTAAGTGTTGATTATAAGGATGTAGGTCCCTGTGATAGAGTGAAGTGGCTTAGTCCAGATATGAGGTTTTGGAAGTATGTAAAAGTGGTCTAGAAAGCAACCTTATCTTCAGAGGCATGGCTACAAGTCTATGTCCTGTGAGAAGCAAGGTAAGAGGTCTAATTTAGGCCAAAGGTCCTGGAAGCAAGGACAAAGAGATTTTAAATCAAGACCCTTAATCATTTTAGAAGCATGAAGGGCCTAGAGATCCGAGAGGTCTAGTCCCGTGCTTGCATTGTGAAGGAAAAAAATTAAAAATATAAATAGTTCTATACATCACTATGAAAAAGGTTCATCATCGTTCTTCATATAGAAAATGTAAGAAGTCAAAGGTTCTTTGAGGGAGAAAAAATATGTTGTATTGAAATCACATTCTCCAAAAGGATAAATTGAATTTTAGTAAGGTGGAAATAGTCTTATAGTCTAGTGAAAGAATCTAGACCACAATCTTGTACTAGAAGGAAGAAAAATTATGAAGGTTGAATGACACTCACGAGGCATCATTATCATTATAGTCTTATGGAATTTTATGAAGGGTTGAGATCCCTATTTTGGATATCCAAGAGCTTAGATAAATAATTGAGTATAGGTCACATTGGATAAAAGGTCGACATAATAGTATGGAAGAAGTTTGGGATGGTTTTGACAAGAAATATTAGTCCAAGTCAAAGGAGTTGAGAAATTGTATCCAGAAGTTGAACGAAATCTCTAGTAGTCTAGAAGCAACCCTATAGATAACACAAAAATATTCTTTGAAGACAAGAGGATGAAAGACCAAGTTGGATTTGGTGCCAGATCCGCTGGATTTGAAAGACCAAAGTCACAAGAAAATCTTTAGAAGTAACAATTACAGAGGTACCTATGGGAAGTAATGTTGCAAGAAAAGTAGCATCTAGTCATCTCATCTTGGATTGTCGGAAGGATCTCTTCAAGTATTGCTTGGGCAATGCATTGTAACAAAAGTCTAGTTTGAACCATACTATTCAAGTCTTGAGTTGAAAGCAATAGGAATATTGTGACAACAAGTGAAGATGACAACATTTTTGAAATCTTAATGAAGTTTTCGTAGCAACATCCAGTGATCATAAGGTATGTATAATTATTTGTATACATAAATGGTCTGGCTTGAATTGTTTTTAGGTTTCTATGACATGTTTGATTCTAGGGTTTGCAACCTTCATCTTATTAAAGGATAGTGATATCAAGGAATTATAAATCCTAGATGGTAGTTGGAAACCCTAGCTCGAATCTATTTGTTCCCTCATAGAATCCCTAACCCTTGATTTCTAGAGTTTGCATATAATCGAGGGTATATGGTAATCTTGAGCAAGGGTAGAATTGAAATCTATGATATGCCATCAAAAACCCTAGGGCTGGTGTTTCTATGAGAAATACCAAAGGAATTTAGGATTTGTGTCTAAGAATCCTATGAGCATATCCTCTATGAAAACCTTGAAACCCTAGGTCATTATCATGCTCTTGTACTTGTATTTTTCTTGGTCATACTTGTTGATGAATGTTGCAGGTACAAAATGAAGGAACCAAAATGAGAAGAAAAGAAACCCTTGTGCTTTGGTGAGCATGATGGAAGGAGGGAACTATAAGGACCCTAGAAGTATCAAGTTCATTAAAGGAGTAAGCATGCATCATTGTATTATGTTGATTTTGTTGGAGAAAATGTAACTAGGTTCGGTCTTCATCAATGTAATTTTGATATTTGTAGTTATTCAAGAAAAGAGAAATTATTTTTGTATTTTTTGTCAATAAGTTTCTTGCTCATTGAAAATAGGTTAAGTACATTTTGAATTTCTTCTAGAGAGTCAAAGTCAAAATCTAATTATGAAAAGACCCTTTGAGGGCATGTTACATCATTTAAGTCATCATACAAGGTTAAGGAAATAACTCCAAGCATGGCCGAATCCTCTCATAGCACCAACGAAGTCTACAAGCAGCAAAAACGATGAATGTGTGAAATATAATGCAACTGCCATGTCGTCCTAGAAGACAGTCAAGTCGGCCTAATGGACAATCATGTTAGCTTGAGAGAGGAGGGATAAACCTCTATTAATAGAGGTTGTCCACTCCTCATTTGGACACACTTACACCCTGAAATTTTCATACAAAAGAAGGATAAAAGAGACAAAGACAAGGGCAAAAGAAGTCTGTTAGGGCAGCGAAGATAGGAGGAAGAACAACGAAGTTATAGGTCTTCCTTCGAGGGCATCAATAGCCACATGTGTGAAGAGATAAAGTACAGTTTGCGGCCAGAACAACAGTGAGGTGGTAGAGGTATATACCTTATAGTTTGGGCTAGTAATTAGGCCTAAATGGGCCTCATACTCCAACGTTGAAGGCATCCCTACAAACAAATAAGTAAAGATTGTCTTTAGGGCATACACATAGTCACACGTGCAAAGGAGTAAGGGCTTCCCGCAACAACAACAACAGTAAGGTGCATGTCCTTATATCTCCCTATTTTTGGGTGCAATCTATTCTTAGAAGTTCTGTCTCTCCAACGAAGAAGAAAGGAAAAGAAGACGAGGAAAAGGAGGATTGTTCCAAGGTTTTGTGCACACGTGCAACAAGAAAACTTCATAGGTTTGACAGCAGTCAAGGACAACAACATGAGAAGTCTTACTTGAATGTATTTTAAGGTCTACAAGATATCTCAAAGGAAGTGAAAAAAAGGTCATCCTTATAGCGAATTAAAGGAGCCCTAATATTCTAGGGCTTCCTAACCTAAGAGACAAAGTGTTGGAAGACAAAGTGCCGAAAGAAGTGTCAGAAGATGTGCTGGAAGTGACAATGTAGAAACAGGAAGGATTTGATTCATGCTTGGAGGATATCTTATTCAAGAGTCTAGGGTTTGGCAGTTGTTCAAATAAGAAGCTCCAATAAGAGAAATCTTACAAATGGTTTCCCTCTCAAGAATGGAGAGGGTTTTTCCCTGGTAGATAGCCAAATTTTGTGTTCTTGTTATTTTGTTTTGGTAGAAATTTGATGAAGCACACACATATGCACTAATAAGAAGAAGAAGAAGTATAAGCTAACTAAGAAAAAATAAAAAGACTTCACAAATTGTTATCAAGTCTTAGAGAATCATCACAACACTACTTTGCCCTAGATTCTCTAACATGGTATCAGAGAGTAGGTAACACATCAAGGAAAGGGAAACTCAAGAACACTCAAGCATCTACAAAGTTGAAGCATCAAGCCTAGAAGTCTCAACCACTTCAAGGACAAGAAGGGTCTACAATCCATCATTCATCAAGGAGGGCTACAAAGCTAGAAGGAGAGCCTTATATAAAAGAAGAATCAGATCTACATCAAGTTACAAGTCACCTCATCGCTAAGCAAGTCCACTTGGAGAAGACAACTTTAAGGACATCAAGATCCAGGGAAGACAAGCCATCAAGCTTTCAAGGAGAGAACAAATCCATCAAATGTCAAAATCTATCAAGTAAGTACATGTCCCCTTCTGAATATACATCAATGTATTTTTGCAAGGAAAGCAATAAATTGGTAGGCACCAATAACTTTCTTGCATGAAAGAAGAGGACTGACCTACTTCTCAAGGAGAATGAGCTCCTAAAATATGTCAAGGGGAACATCACTGTCCCTGCTAAGGAACAGACCCAAGCCTTAGCCAAGTATAATAAGGATGAGATGAGAGCTCAAAGGATTCTGATAGAATCAATCAAGGCCTCTCTCATTCCCTATGTCTCCAAGTTTGAGACATCAAAAGAAATTTATGATAAGTTGGTAGAGCTATTCGCAATATCCACCACCAGAGAAGTATTATCTCTGGGGAATGAATTATATAAGATGAAGATAACAAAGGAAGGACTAGCTCCCTACTTCATGGAAATCTCTGAGTTAAGAGATCAACTTCAAGAGCTTGGAGAAGTCATTTCTGACATAGAGATGACAATTGTTGAACTCAATGCTATACCTGAGGAGTGGGGAAACTTCACATCAAGAATTTATGCCAAGAAGGAAGCAACCACTCTCAGTGATATGTGGTCTCTATGTAGAACATAGGAGACTAGACTTAAGGCGAAAGAAGATGCGGGATCAAAGGAGCAAGCATTTTGCTAACATGGCCAAAAGAAAGGGTAAATTTGGCAAGTTTGGTCCATGAAGAACAAACACCAAAGATATGTCCAAGATCCAATGTTTTGGATGCCAAGAATATGGACACTACAAAAGGAATTGTTCCAATCTTAAGAAGGACAACAACAAAAAGAGAAAGAGAGAAGAATCTCATATAACTCAAGAGGTGGAAGAAGAAGGAAATAAGCAAAAGAAGGAAGATCCTCCTAGTCTCTACTATGACTAGTTCAAACTCTTTCCTTCTAGACTTCTTTCAAAATTTTGAGTAAAATAGGAGCATGTAGGAATAAATTAAATTGCATGGCTAGAATTACCCTCTAGAATCTAGTAGCATGATGTACATGGAGCTCTAGACACTCATGTAGATGTCGCACTTATGAGAAGAACAAAAATACATAACTAGAAATATCTCCTAGAATATAGGATCATGGAAAATATAGTTCAAAGATATTCATGTAGAAATAACATACCTAGAATAGGACCTCATATATGATGGAAGAAAACTTGATCATGAAAAGAATCTTAGAAGACCTAAATCATCAAAGGTAGGAAACATATGCAAGGTGAGGATCTTTAAAATCCTATGATGGAATCTTCAAGAGAAGGTTCGTGAACCAAGGAAGATGTCTCATTGAGAATCCCACTCATGGGATTCAAGAAAAGGGATGATATGCAAGCAGGCTAAGATGAAGCAAGAAGGGCTACACCAAAGAATGATTAAGGAGGATCAAGATGAGGTATGTACGAATTAAAGTTTAATTCATGTCATCATTTGTATATTATTGAGTCATGGGTATAGTTTTATAACATGATCAAGCATGAAATGATCTCTTTCACCAAGAACATGCTCGGAGGCATGTACCACGATGCAATGAGGATCAACAAAAGAACATGCTCACATAAGGAGCATAACATTATTCAATAAGAAGCAAGAAGAAATGTTGACAAGTCCATAAAGCAAGGGATGAAGAAATTCTTCCACAATAAGCATTAGGTGGTTAAGAAATCTATCTGAGAAGAAGAAAATGAAGAAAGAGATCAAACATGTGAAGAAAACCATGATCATTGAGAATCATTATCTGACAAAATGCCTTGAAATATATCTCCAAAAATAAGGCGAGATAACTCTGATGAAGGAAGAAAGGACCCTTGACACCTATAAAGGCCTTGGAAATATAAAAAGTGCAGATAACTAATTCTACTCTACGAAGATGTCATGATAAAGAAGCCATCCAACAAAAGGAAAAACAATGTTGAAGAAATATCATAATTAAGTCATGATGGGATACCAGGTCAAAACATATAACCTAGCAAGTATGATGGAGCATCCATGAGGAGACCATTCTGAAGCATGGACAATATGACAAAGGAGTAGCCAAGATGACTAGAAGAACTTGATAGTCACTTTCCATGAAGCAATGGAATGACTAACCAAGAAGGAAAGTGATGGATGGATGGTGCCCTACTAAGAATAAGTTCGATCGAAGACTTCGTGACATCAAGAAAGGAAGGAGATCATGCAGCTAAAGGACCCACAAAGAAGAAGCTATTGATGAAGGAAAGAGTCCCTAGTTAAGAGGGAGCTCTGACAAGTCCCTGATCAAGAGGGAGTTCTGAATCACCCATAATTAGAATGGAGTGAATTTTGTGTTTTCCATGTCATGGGTCATGCAGGACTAACAACCATAAGTCTAGATGAAGGCCATGAATGGAAATGTAGACACAATATAGACACAACATTCTTATCTTCACTTGGGAAGAAAGAATGGGAGGATTAGGTAATCATCTGGCATTGGATACTCTTTGAGGATGTGTATAGCATCCAAGACAAGAGTAGGCAAGAAGACCAATATTCTTTGAGGGCTGGGAACCCAAGATAAGAATAGTCCTAGAAGGTCATACTCAAGAACACACGAGTGGGTATGTACCTTGAAGAAAATGATGAAGGTGTCTATAAATAATCAGTCTCGCCAACATTGTGGCTCATGGTCTTGTAAAGAGATGGGGCTCTTAGTCAAGGCCTTGCACTATGACAATTTTGATGACTATGATGCTATAACAGATGGATTGCTAATCTGGTTTCTCTTATGTGAATTCTTCAAGATTGAAAATTGCAAAAAACCTTGTAATGTTGTATGAATACCTCCCTAGTTAAGAGGGAGTGTTGGAGAAAATGTAACTAGGTTCGGTCTTCATAAATGTAATTTTGATATTTGTACTTATCCAAGAAAAGATAAATTATTTTTGTATTATCTTTCAATGAGTTTCTTTCTCATTGAAAATAGGTTAAGCACATTTTGAAGTTCTTCTAGAGAGTCAAAGTCAAATGTAATTATGAAAAGACCCTTTGAGGGCATGTTACATCATGTAAGTCATCATACAAGGTCAAAGAAATAACTCTAAGCATGGTCAAATCCTCTCATAGCACCAAAGAAGTCGACAAGCAACATAAATGATGAATAAATGTGAAATACAATGCAACTGCCAATTTGGCCTAGAAGATAGTTAAGTAAGCCTAATGGACAATCATGTTAGCTTGAGAGAGGAGGGATAGACCTCTATTTATTGAGGTTTCCCCCTCCTCATTTGGACACACTTACACTATGAAATCCACATACAAGAGAAGGATAAAAGAGATGAAGACAAGGGAAAAAGAAGTTTGTTAGGGAAACGAAGATAGGAGGAAGGACAATAGAGTTAAAGGTATATTTTCTAGGGCATCAAAAACCACACATGCGAAGAAATAAAGTACAGTTTGTTGCCAGAACAATAATGAAGTTACAAAGGTATATACCTTATAGTTTGGGCTAGTAATTAGGCCTAAAAGGGCCTCATACTCCACTATTGAAGGCAACCCTACAAACAAAGAAGAAAAGACTGTCTTTAGGGCATACACACAGTCACATGTGCGAAGGAGCAAGGGCTGCCTGTGGCTACTACAGTAGTAAGGTGCAGGTCCTATATCTCCATGTTTTTTGGTGCAATCTAGTCCTATAAGGTATCTCTCTTCAGTGAAGAAGAAAGGAAAAGAATACGAGGAAAAGGAGGATTGTTCCAAGGTTCTGTTCACATGTGCAGCAAGCAAACTTCACAGGTTTGAGAACAGTCAAGGGCAGCAGCATGGGAAGTCTCACTTGAATGTACTTTAATGTCTACAATGTATCTCAAAGGAAGAAAACAGAAAGGTCCTCCTTGTAGCAAAGTAAAGGAGCCCTAATATTCTAGGGTTTACTAACCTAGGAGACAAAGTGATGGAAGACAAAGAGTTGGAAGAAGTGCCGGAAGATGTGTCGGAAGTGACAGTGCAGAAAGAGGAAGGATTTGACTCATGCTTGGAGGAGATCTTAGTCAAGGGTCTAGGGTTTGGATGTTGTTCAAATAAGAAGCTTCAATAAGAGAAATCTTACAAAGGGTTTCCCTCAAGAGTGGAGAGGGTTTTTTCGTGGTAGAGAGCCAAATTTTGTGTTCTTGTTATTTTGTTTTGGTAGCAGTTTGATGAAGCACACACATATGCACTAGTAATAAGAAGAAGAAGAAGTGTAAGCTAACTAAGAAAAAGTAAAAAGACTTCACAAATTTTTATCAAGTCTCAGAGAATCATCACAACACTACTTTACCCTAGATTATCTAACAAATTTAGTATGGCATCATGTAATAGTAGCATATTTAGAATCTACTTGATTGTATTGCTTTATAAGAATCATATATTATTTTAAAGTTTGAGATCAAATTGCATAAGGTTCATCCTCTCATTGTCTAACATGATGTTAGTGGTTGTCATTTTGCTAAGGTGGATCCTAAAGATCCTATAAGAACCATCACTTTGGAGGTTCTTGGAAGAAGCATTATGACATATACTCCTGAAGGATGATAAAATCCAATTAGTCTGGTTGCAATATCATGAGGAAAGAGATCCATTTCTCTGTGAGTATGAGATGTTGATAACTAGGTAATTGAATGAAAGCATATGAATGCATATTTGAAATAAATTTTGTGTAGGACTTATATAAATATTGCAAGAAAAGTTAGTCATTATGATGTCCGGGAAGATGTAATTGACTTACTCTAGAAAGAATGGAATGTTGAAAGACTTTCTCATTAGCATTTATATGTTCAACGTCTAACATGATCTACGAAAGAGAATAGAAACTTGGTAATCAAGTCGGATCCTTGGACAATTTGATGTATAAAGGTAGACTCGTGTGGAGATGGTCTATGAATATTTTGATGCCTTGTTGAGAAGGTCATCATGATGAGGTAAGTTTGTTGTTAATATCTATTATTGGTTATATGGTTAACATATTTTTTTGTTACCTAGAGGAATGTTGCAAGTATTCATGATGAAAGCTGAGGCAAGTTCAAATGTGTGGATGGAATACATGAAGGATATGGATAGGAAATCAATCTCTGATACCTGAGAAATATGAAGATCAAGGTGTGTTCATCTTGGGATTAGAAGGTCGCAGTTGAGAAGATAATGAGAAGGTCAAAGTTCGTACTTCTAGAAGGAAGATCACTTTCAAGGAAACTATGATCAACTTGAAATCTGGGAAGGCTCAACATAATGCCTTAATGAACGAAGACAAGATAAAAGTGGTGTGAAAAATTGATGACCTGAAACCTGTCATGAGAAGATGGATTTGTGACCTATGATACCAAGAAAGGAAGCATGCTCGATATAATGATATGCAAAGGAAAGAGGGAGCCATGCAAGCTTTGAGGTAATGATAGCTAAATGAAAAGACAAGATACCTTGTGGAAGTCAAAGAATCTCCTCTAGATTTGAGAGGGAATAAAATAAGTCTCCTTGAATAGGAGCCCGATATCCTCCTTGATTGAGAGGGAGTGATGGTGGATAGTTCTTATCCTTATGTGTCATGCACTAGACTAGGACTAACAATTGTAAGTCTTAGTGAAGACCATTTGGAAATAATGGTTTCTGGATGATTGGATAAGCATCTAAGACTAGTACTCCTTGAGGATTGGGAATCCAATATAAGAAGTAGTCTTATGGACCGACACTCTTTAAGGATATGAGAAGTATCTAAGATAAGTGTGGGTGAAGAGGACTGATATTCTTTGAGGTTTTAGGGCCAGGAATCCAAGGTAAGGATAGATCTGATGGGGTATGTGCACATCTGGATGGGGTATGTCCCTTGTAGAGGTAGTGTGGTATCACATGTAAAGCCTCCCAGTAGAATGCTATAGAATAAAGTAGAGCTTGTCTAGTTAGGCCTTAGAGACAATATTGGTTGATCATAATGTTGATGCTTACAAGGTGACTTATCAATCTGACTCTTCTTATGAGAACTTTTCAAAGGGAGTATTTTCCTTGTACCAGTTGAACATTTATGAATACCTCCCTAGTTCAATGAGAGTGTTACAGAATGTAACTAGTTTTGGTCTTCATAATTATCATCTGACTCATGTAATGATGTAATATCTATGTATTGATCAAAATAAGAAAGATAAAATATTTATAAAGAATGGGTTTCATGCTTAAGTCCATGGTGAATAGGTCAAAGCATCGATTGTGTGCTTATAATATTTGTCTTGAGTCAAAGGTCATTGTTACATTGTAAAAGACCCTTATGGGTGCATGTATTAATGCAAGAAAAATATTATTTTGTTTTTAAGAAATATCTAGATTCTCCTAAAAGATCAAGTCAGTTGCTATTTAAAGTCAACCTTGGTAGGCTTGAAAAGCCACATGAAAAGACTATAAAAAGGAATGATTTCACTCTCCATTAGGGCAGACAAGAAGCTTGCATTTCTTCAGCTATTGGTCTACAATTTGGAGGTAATGCGAAGGTGGATCTTCATTATCCTATAAGAACCATCACTTTGGAGGTTCTTCGAAGAAGCATTATGACATATACTCTTGAAGGATGATAAAATGCAGTTAGTTTGGTTGTAGTGTCATGAGAAAATAGATCCATTTCATGTAATCTCACCCTTTTAACATGAAATAAAATCTCACATAAGTAAAATAAAAGATGAAAGGGGATGCATTCTAGCCAATAACTGAGGTAAGTTAAACTTGGGTTTCTCTCTTACTATAATGGAGTGGAAAACAAGCTTATAACACCAAAGCATATCTTGGGGTTCATTATGGTTTGTGAGAGATTGTATTTATGTGTTCCCTATTTTCCACATATTATTTATTGCATGTATAAATAAGAAATAATAATAACAATTCCTTAATATAAAATGTTTATTTTCATTAATGTATTCTGATGAACTATCTAATGAAATATACATAGGAAGTTTATAAATCAATTTCAATTAAGTTCCAAGAGAGGAATAGGTGGCTCTTGGAGGCCCAAGCTTACTTGTTCCCAAGGAGGGACGACTTGATAACTTTTGGTGATGTTTGACTCAATATATAAATTCCTTTTCTTTTCTTTTCAAAAGTCCAAATGGGACTTGACTCAAATATATTTTCTTTTTGACTCTATAACCATGAAGAAAATGCTTTAACTAAAATAAAATAATAATAATGAATATAATAAATATGTCAATGATAAAAATTATATTTTATTACATTATGAAGACTGACACTAGTTACATTTTCAACAACATGACCATGCTTTAGGGTTTGAAAATTTCATTCCCTAACATTTTGACTTACCTCATTTGTTAACCTTTTGGAGATAGATTTATGGTCAAACCATTGATTTTTTGAAAAATGAATAGAACAACATTCCTATTCTCGACCTTTCTCATATTTAATTAATCCTTGGTCTCAAATCAAACTGGTTGGAAAACATTTCAATGTGTCTTGTTGATATTTCGGGCATGTTTAATTTTTTGTAAAGGGTTTCACTTAGGCATGGCAAGTCTTTGATATGGTTATCTTACAGTTGTAAGTTTTAAACCTTTAAAATGAACACAAATTCATACATATTATTGAGAAAAATAAATAGAAAAACAATGGAAAACATATATTCCATCGAGATTTACCTTTAAAACCATTAACTAGGAAAACCAACAAACATTAGAGTTGCACCTTTGCCTTTTTCATCATATTAACTTCGGTGTTCATAACACAATATATAGGTATTTCATAGCATCTGAAACCCTAATCAATAACCCAAATCATAATAAAGCCCTAATCCTTTAATCGAGATTAAATTACAATGGGTTGAAAACCATTCGTCAAAATAGGTCAAAATCATACTATAAACAACCAAAACCTAGGGACATGACCTGCAAATAATGTAACACATTCCCAATAGTTGCAAAACTATGTGACTTGGGGTAAAATTTTCCATTAGGAACTAAGCACATGCCATGATGCGTTTTGATCATTTCCTATGGTAGTTTAACACAAAAGTATGAGTCATGGCAAAAATTTTCCATTGGGAATTAATTGTAGGCCATGATAGGTTTATATCTTTTCCTTTGGTATTTTGACATCCAAAAGAGAGCCTCCCTATTGCAAGTGGTTTTCATGTTATGTGTGGTGCATGACTAGATGATTCTTTCCTATATATTGTATATATGATATAACTGAATGTTTATTTTTCTATAAACATGAGAATTCAAATTCTTGTGGAAGGATATTACTTATCATTCTATTCATATTAATATTATTCACTTGAGCCCACAAGGGGCATCTCAATTGGTGAACATTGTGTTGTGAAGTATTATGTAAATCATTAGAAATTCAAGGTTCAAATCCCTCGCGGGTCAAGCCACACACACATACACATATATAATTCACTTGGAACATAATTACTAACCTAATGAGATTTGCGACCTCAATAGTGAGAACTTCAGCTTGAAACCCCCAATTTTTTGGGTCAAAAATACCAAAATCAATCCCTATCTCAACAGGTGGTTCTACTACTAGCACCCTTTTTTGAGAGGTGGTTACAAATATGAGTTGTTTGAAATTATAGCCCGACAATCGATACCATGTATAAATTTGACCTTCAAACCCAAAAATGATGCTTCTAGTCATACCAATTTTAATTTTAGGGTTCAAATTATGACTTAATTGACACTGTCTTGTAAACTTCCTATGGATATTCATTGGATAATTCATCAAAATAAATTTATGAAAATAAACCTTTTAGATTAAGGATTTGTTATTATTATTTCTTTTTTATACATGCAATAAATAATATGTGGAAAATAGAAAACACGTAAATATAATCTCTCATAAACCAGAATGAACCCCTATATATTCTTCAATGTTATAACCCTATTTTCTACTCCACTATAGTGAGAGAAACCCAAGTTCAACTTACCTCAGCTATTAGCTAGAATGAATCCCCTTTAATCTTTTCTTTTACTTATGTGATATTTATTCCATGTTAAAAGGGTTAAATTATGTGATTGAGTTATTTCTCATAATTATTTTTTCACAATTTTACGATTATGAGATAATTGAGGAAAAACTCATAATTGAGAAAAAAGTGTCTAGAGTTTGTCATTCCCAAGGAGATCAACTTGAGCCACTTGTGTATGAGTTGGCTAGGGGTCCATTATTGTAGAAGTTTCGTAACATCTCATGCCCCTAAATGACTAGATACATTCTCCCAGAGGATAGAATGAACCTATATAATCTCACCAAGAGGAAAGGGAGTTTAAAAAAACGTATCCATATAGTGTGAAAGCTCTGCTGTATTAGGAAGAGGAGACCATGCTACAATATTGAGGAGAGAATCTCACTTGTGAAGGTGTATTTGTATCATTTTTCTTATGATCAATAAAAATGCATGTTCCATTTCTTGTACATTTGTATTTATATTCAATTATTTATGTTAATGATTATTTCTTTGAGCTGATAGTCTTCTGCGAAAGGCTATTTGTGGTCTTCGTTTGGTGATGATTGTGTGCAGAAAGTAGATCTATTGTAGAGGGAAATGTATCCTGGTTGGAGTGAGTACTTTATTCATCAAACCCAACACTCTTCACCAATCTGCGAGGGCTCCAAATTCTAGATCAAACCCTTAGTTTAGGGATTGCATGCATAATTGGTTGTTTGATCATATGGTTTGGGATTAATCTTTGTGATTGAGTTTGGTCATATAATTTTTTATCTGGTATCCTTGCTAGGGCCATAAATCTATAAAAAAATATCTCCTTGTGCATAATTTATCACAACAGAAATGGAAAGGTACTACCTGTTCCTAGATCAAGCTCCTAGATAATGAGTTGAAGTCGACAAGAGAAGATTTGTCGAAGGAAGGCCTTTATGTATCCATCAATCGACATGGAACGAATCAATATGATATGGTGAATGGATGAAGTCATGAGACGAGGAATTACAATTGACACAAGGATGGTCGGCTCAAAAAGGTCAACATACAACTGCAAATGACTGACATAGGATAAGACTTCCCTTAAACATGTAATGGCAAGACACAAGAGTGACTAGGAAACATGACTAATGAGCACCACATGATATCATACAACAAAGTCAGAGGCATTGCAGCACACTCCAAATGGATGAAAGACTAACCAGTCGGAGGAGTAGACAGACTCATATGTATGATATGACTCCTAAGCAAGCCAAAACCCAACTATAAGGTAACAATGCAGACATGTGCCATGTTCAAGGGGGATGTGACTGACACTGCCATTTTGATGACTAACATAAATAAATGTTTCCTTCCCATTTCTCCTTTTTAGTCCCCCTCATGGTTTAATGAGCATGAAAGAGAAGACAAGTATGCTCAATAGTTTCCTTTTACGTAAATTTAGTCCCTTGAGCTTGAAAAAGTGATAAAACAATACAAGGGAGAACCTTCTAACTAGAAAGGACTAGAGTATTATTTTTTCATAACTAGTCTACTCAGTGCGTAAAAAGGGTTAAACTTATACTGAATAGAAGTCCCTTCAAATATTTTAATGAGTGTGAAGGAGATAAGTTCACCCGATAATATTTTCTAAGGAGTCTGAAAAGAGCTTAGAGGAAAATCCTCTTGGATGAATTAGTGGTATAAAGGGCAGCATATGGCTCCGGTCATGGTGAACTTCTCAAAAAATGTAGAGTTCAAGAGGTTAGCTAATAAAACCACTCGTCGCAATGGTTCCTCCAAGAAAGGAGAAAATACCAAGTGAAAGCGGATGGGAGGTCGAGCAGATGATGACAATGGAATGAGGAAACTAGGGATCACCATGCAGAGATAGGCTAATAAAGTGTGGAAATCAAAAGGGATAAAGTGGTGGAATCCTCTTGGGGTATGGTCATAAATTTGATAGAGAAAAGGACACGAGGCTCATATTCTAGGTCATGGCAGGTTAGAAGGATGGGTTCTGAAAGAGAATAAAAACAATATTGAATGGAAATCAACATCGAACAAAGGTTCTAATCTATGGAATCCATGATCATGCAGGCTCTATTATCAAGTTACGACATGCATAAAAGATAAAGGCTAATGTTGCAACTTTACTAGGTCGAACCAAAGTTACAATGATAGCACTGACGGTAAAAAATGCAACGGTGACAACAATATGAGACCTACCACTTTATGTTAGGTTTAAAATAATCACACATAAGGTCTCATGGATGTCGCAATAAAAATACCAGTTTATCCTATAAAAATCATTCAAAAAGGCTATACCCAAGGTTAAATCACATAATGAAAGAAATAAACATGGATTCGGTAAAACCAAGACCATGTATTTTTTATTTTTTATTTTTATTTTTGGCAGATATGAGATACTAGAAAAGATCTTTCATTACACACTAAACCAAAAAAGAGAGAAAAATATCACACATGCTCCTATGTACAATATGTACAAGCACAAATTAGTCTAATAGGTCATGTCAAGGTGTGCCCACTACCGAGCACAGGCCAAGGATTTCCATACATGAACTCACAAAGGAATGGAGGTACCATACGACACACCAAAATGCGGTCATTCCATAAAGAGTTGAATTTCTCAATTCCTAAAGGTTGATGATGCTAGAGAAAACCTAAAACCATAGAATTATCAAGAATGACCCGAGGACATACAAAGTGAGTGGTCTAGTGAGCTAGTGGAGCTCCTTGACAAAGAGTATCAAGACATAAAGGGGGTACAATACACTTGTCGACAGGTGGAGATGAGATTGAAAATTCATTGGCAAGTTTAGTATTAGAAACTCAAGACTTGACTGAGTCCCTGGGTGGAACTTCCAAGGAGGGTCGAGGAGATGCCCCCTTGATCGATTCAAGATTCTGTTTGTCAATCTCTACCCTTTCCAATTTAGGGAGACTAGAGGCATTGTTAGCAGGAAAAGTTCCCTAAGGAAAGGGTTGAAAATCTCAACATAGCAAGATAAAATAATCAACAAAGGACACTCAATCAAGCATGCCAAACATATGAATTATCAAAGTTGGACTTAGAGACATACTTGAAGGTCCTACTTTTGAAGATGTTTCCATAGGGTCCAAACCCTCTGCTTCCTCCAAGATGTGAATACATGCAAATCAATCACAAAAGCATATGCATAATATATAATTCGATGTGCATACACAAGAATATGTTTTTTTTTCCCAGGAAAAAGGCACAATTTTCATTAAATATATTAAGAAAATTACATGTTGTATCACTCAGCATGTATGAGATGCATTCACTATAGAAACAGTTCATAAGAGTTGAGAAACTTATATACAGATTACATCATAGAAGCAGAGGGGAATAATAACCGCAGAGATAAAAAAACACATATTAATGTCCCAAAAAAAACTGATAATGACATAAACAACAAAAAAAGGAATGGTTTGAGTGATCATTCCGAGTGAATCCCATTCATCTTGATGAATGAACGGTGGAAGAAACGATAGAAGACACCCTCTCTGAATTCCTGATTTTTCCATTGTCCCCTATTAAGTTGTGCAACTGTTTTGGAAAGATGATCAACGATCTCATTCCTTTCCCTGCTAATTATAGTTCCCTTACATAAGAATATTTTATATCATCATATATAACAATTTAGACTATCATTTATAATATGAAAACATATATCGGGAACAAGACATGAGCTTCTTTATTGATTAGCAACAGTAAGTATAGGATAGATACAACTTGATCCAAGCCAAAGGCACTGACAAAGCCTTCCTCTGGATTCGTCCAACCTGAGCCACGAATACAACCTCTCTAATAGGTGCAAGAAGATGCTAGATAAGGAGGTTGAGCATCTCTGCAAAGGAAACCAAGGTTTCCTAGAGACTGGGAGTGTAGAAGGAATAGGAAAATAAAACTTGACCTGGGGAAAATCGAGTACAATGTCGATATATCTATTCTATTATGAATTAGGCTTACCCAAGGGATATATATATATACCACCTCAAATTGGTTATTTCAATTGGGTCACTGGTTCCCATAGGTGGGCTCTTGGTAAAACCCATAAACCTTGCCCAAAAAATAGAATTTTATTTTATTTTTTCATATTAAAAATGTATATGCGAGTATAGTGTTCTGGGACCCGATATGTACACGTTTTTGTGTGGGGTAGTGTCATGGATGGAATTTAAAATATAGGTTTTTAGTATAAATTCAAGTCAGAATGGGTAAGGGTACTGCCTAGGGCCATAAAAGAGAACAGGGTCTACATGAGTGTTTAATGATGCTATAATAGATTCCCCCTTATATATGAGGTCAATGGGAAACATGATGACCGAAATATATTATGTATAAAGAGATGAGTCATTCGAAAACCTAGGAGGAGATCACCAAATTCCAACCCATCAAATACCCGTGGAAGGATTCAGAAAGAAAACTCAAGTCTGAGGCAGGCATACCCATGCTCAAAAGTAGTAAAGCATGTTCGTTGATAAATATAATGAAGATCCAAAATGTATACATACGTGTACAAAACGAGTTGAAGAATACATAGTGGATCATCAAATCATATCCGCGAAAGAACACAATGGAGCTATGTCTCAATATCACATAAAAGAATGTCTGAACAATGATGTTGCATAAATGATCCGCATAAAAGTAACAAGTCTATAGGTTGAATAGTGGTATTGCATAAACTCAGGTGCCAACATATAAGATGCTGCTAAGAAAGTCTACAACATATAAATTTGAGAGGTGTCACTGGTCGAAAACTGAAGGAGTTGTCAAGTGAACCAAGAAGATGACACAACCTGGGGTCTTCACTGAACAAAGATGGTACATTTCTACATCATGGGAATAAATGAGCTAAAATCAACCATGTGAGAAATTGTTTGATTACCGGTCATTGATGTATATTATTAACAAATGTGATACAACTCACCAATAATGATAATGAGTGTCAAGCTACCCCAATACAATCTAACAACTGTCAATAGATGTGTTGAAGTTGAAAATTTTAAAGAATCTACCAATTAGGAGACATTGATGTATTCTCACTGTCGATAGTGAAGGAGTTTGCCATTGATGACTGCAAACCCTAAGGTACTGAAAAAGAGACTCTAGACCTTGTTCCCAGAGAAATGAGTTGGAGTTGATGGGAAAATATCTGCTGGAAGGAAGGCATGAAGGCATCCCACATAAATGAATGTGAGCATAACCCACATGCCAATAATTTGGAAGAACTCGAATGAATAAAGATGACGTAACCATTTCGAAGTACATTTTTGACGTGCACAAAATGTGGCTAACACACAAAAGAAATCCTCTGAACCAGCCAATAATGAATGCTGACACAAAGGTGAGGAATCTACCAATAGGGTCAAATGGAAACCAAGGTAGTGCATGAATACCAATGTGTGATAATGTCATATGATGTCGAACACAATGGAAACCACTCAATCAAATACCCATAATATTGATCGATGTTGAGCACAAGGTCACCTATCAATGATGTAAATACGGCTAGGGTGTGACTCTAGGTCTACTCTCATAGCAATTAGTCGGAGTCGATAATAGCAGAACGTCCAACAAGAAGTTATTGAGGACCTTCTTAACTAGCCTGAGTAAAGGACCAAGTCGTTGATGTGATACTGAGAATAACTTGAGTCAAGAGTGTTGAAATATGGCAACAAGAATATTCCAATTTAATTTGTCCTTGAATGAAATTGTGAATTAAAATCAAATTTAGTCTTAACAACTACTTGGAAATAATTAATTAATTTATTTTTAAATTAATTAGTTGGATAAATTCAAGTTAGAAGTATTTTTGAAGTCATGCAAGAGTTATCCCTTAAATTAAGGAGATAAGTTTGAGTTATATTTGAGTTGTAATTAGTTAATTCAGTTTAATGAGTTAATTCTAGTTAAATTAGCTCCAAACTATTTGAGGAATTAATAATGAGTTAACAGTAAGTTGATGCGTTAATGCACTCAACTAGTGCTACTCCAGTTAACTGAAGATTCCCTTATTAGAAACTCATGCATGTCTATTATAAGAAAGATCCAGTTGAGATTAATGTTCAAGGACAGTGTACTATTAGTTGCATGTGTTTTCTCATGGAAAAAACTCATGCATGCAGTCAAGGATTCATCCTTGAGGATTGCACAGTTTTGAAGGTTGTTTTCCACTTGGTAATAATAAAATCATCCACAAGGAACAACGGAAGTAAATAGGAGCTTGAAGGGCAGAAAGGAAGGCTGGAGAGAAGCCAAAATTGCTTGTGAGCATCTATGAGGATTATACTGAGATCTGGCTAGCTGTGAGAGCTAAGGCTTTGTATAATTCCTATGTATTTCCACCATGTATGATAATACAATAGTGTGGGGTTTTTAGCTGAGGCTTTCCCCAAAGTATTTTCATGTGTATTGTGCCATTGATTCTTCTTCTTCTCATTATATTGTTTAGCTTGATATTTAAGCCTCTGATAGTAGAAGTAGGTTATATATTTTGCTTTGATTTATATTGCATTATTGAGTAAACCTATCACAGATTTTCTACATGGTATCAGAGATGTGAACTGTATACTGAGAAGAGAATTTGAAGTTTGAAGTTCGGGGTTGCAGGTGCAAATCGAATTCATATCATACTTCAAGGTTGGCCAATGGCATTCTATGGCTTGAGACTTGAGTATGCCTTGGAAGGTAGCTCGAATTACATAGCATGGAAAGATAGAATGGAGGTTGCATTAGAAGACAATGGCTTGAAGGAATTCATTGATCAAGAAATCCCAAAGCCAGCTTCAACTAATGCACAAGAGTTGGCTAAGTGGAAGAAGTGTGTGGTGAAGGTGAGACGAATCATCCTTGAGGGAGTTCGAGACCATATTGTCTCGAGTCTCCATGGGAAGGATACTCCATTTTCAATGTGGAAAACATTGAAGGACCTCTACCAGAACAATAGCTACCAGAGGAAATTGGAGCTCAAGGATAACTTTGAAGAATCGAGATGGAGAAGGGCGATACTATTTCCACATATCTAAACAAGCTCACCACCTGCAGAGATGAGCTTGGCAGTGCGGGAATAACTACTGTTGATGATGATATGGTGAGCCTCGCTCTTCTCGGCATTCCAAAGAGTTGGAATAGCTACTGGGACTCTGTGAATGGAAGGGAGAAACTGTCAGATTGGGAACGACTGTGGTCGGATCTTATGCAAGAGGAGATCAGGAGGAGCACACAAGATGGTTCTTCATCCAAGAATGATGATGAAGAAAATCCGGCCTTAGCAAGTAAGGCAAGGAAAGGGAAGGGGAAGGTTTCCCATTTCAAATCGAATTCTTCTCATGGAGGGAAGAAGGGTGACATGTTTGAAGTAAGATGCTTTAATTGTCACAAGATGGGACATTATGCTGCTAAGTGCCCATTGATGAAGTCCAAGAAGGGATCCTCGGAAGGATCGGAAGGTGAGGCATTAGCCTCTCAGTTCGAAATGGACTTTACCCTCATCATATGCATGGTGTCATCAATGATGGGTTGTGTCTGGTATCTTGATAGTGGAGCCTCATTCCACATGACTGGTGATAAAAATTTATTCAGTGCCTTGGAGGAGAAAGACCTCAAGATGCGCATAGAGATGGGTGACAACGAAAGGTATAGTGTTTTAGGAGTGGGCATGGTTGATTTTCAGAGGGAGCATGGAGCTCCTCTCACCTTGACAAATGTGATGTATGTGCCTGGACTGAAGAAGAAGTTGGCATCAGTCGCGATGTTGGAGGACAAAAGCTACGATGTTATCTTCAGTAAAGGAAAGGCATTCCTAAGACACATAGCCACGTGTCAGACCAAGAGGATATGGATTCAGGTGAAGAATCTCTATAAAATATAGGTAGATGATTGTCCAACATTGAGTACGAAAGAAAAATTGGTGCAAAGCCAAGACATTGGCGAGTTGTGGCACAGGCGATTGGGCGATTTGCATTATGGGGCTTTGAAGATAATGTAGCAGATATCTACAGGAATTCCCAAAGGTACACTTGAGCAAGTTGACACATGCAAAGGTTGTACCTTGGGAAAGTACACCAAGCCTTCCTTTCATGATTGAGACAGTCGAGCAGAGGCTATCTTAGGGCGAGTTCATACTGATTTGTGTGGACCATTTTTGATGGCATCCACAGCAAAGCAAAGGTATTATGTGATTTTTGTTGATGAATATTCTCATAAATGCTGGATTTATTTCATGCATAAGAAGGACCAAAATTTCACAAAGTTTTGTGAGTTCAAAGCTTTGGTTGAGAATGAGTCAGTGAAGAATATCAAGGCCTTGAGAAGTGACAACGATGGAGAATATGTCTCTCAAGAGTTTAAGGACTTCTGTGCAGTGGAAGGAATTAAGCGAGAGTTTATGGTGCCTCATAACCCACAGTAGAATGGGGTGGCTGAGAGGAAGAACAAAGATATTGTAGGGGCAACACGGGCAATGCTGCATGAACAAGGCCTACTGCTTCACTTGTGGGCTGAGGTATGAAACACATCGGTCTATTTGTAGAATAGAAGCTCGCATCACATACTTGGGATGAAGACACTAGAGGAAGCTTTCTCTGGTAAGAGACTAGATGTGGGTCACTTCAGGATCTTTGGCTCATCAGTATATTGCCATGTGACAAAGGATGCACAAAAGAAGCTTGAGCTGACAACGGAGTTGGGGATATTTGTGGGGTACACTGACACACCTCACAACTATCGGGTGTACTTGTCTACCAGTTGGAGAATAGTGGTTCGTAGAGATCTCAATTTTAATGAGTAGAAGGCCATGCGAGTTTCCCTTGAGAGGGAGCTCCAACTATAGATTGTGGAGGAACTATTGGTTCCTAAGGAGAAGGGGCCTCAGACTGATGCGGAACAACTGCATGCAGAGGTTCCAGGAGTGGAGACATGCACTCAAGTAGAGCCTTCTAGAGATGGATGGAAGTGCACAAGAGAAGCTGACATATTGTTGGAGGATGTGAGAGAGAATGTGGGAGCACCATCTTCTCAGCGCAGACAGAGGAGGTCACCTAAGAGGTACAATGGATACATGGCCCTTGCTGGGGAATGTGTTGAGACCAAGCCATCTTCCTTTGAGGAAGCAGTGTAGCAGCCGATTTGGGTTGATGCTATGGTGGAGGAGTATGACTCCATAGTTTGTAACAGTGTTTGGGACGTGGTTCTGAGACTGAAGAACAAGTCAGTTGTGAGTTCCTGTTGGATTTACAAGGTAAATAACGTTGTTGATGGTAGTGTGGAGAAGCATAAGGAAAGATTTGTTGCCCGCGGCTTTTCACAGATCATATTTCTATAGTATATTTTGATAGAGGAGCAAGATGTTGACATTTTGACAAAGGCATTGTCAAAGCGTAAATTTGAGTTCCATAGAGATAGGATCGGGGTGGCAGATAATCTCTCTCTTGTTGAGAGGGAGTGTTGAAATATGGCAACAAGAATATTCCAATTTAATTTGTCTTTGAATTAAATTGTGAATTAAAATCGAATTTAGTCTTAACAGCTACTTGGAAATAATTAATTAATTTATTTTTAAATTAATTAGTTGGATAAATTCAAGTTAGAAGTCTTTCTGAAGTCATGCAAGGGTTATCCCTTAAATTAAGGAGGTAATATTAAGTTATATTTGAGTTGTAATTAGTTAACTCAGTTTACTGAGTTAAGTCCAGTTAAATTAGTTCCAAACTATTTGAGGAAATAATAGTGAGTTAACAGTCAGTTGATGCATTAATGAACTCAACTATTGCTACTCCAGTTAACTAAATATTCCCTCATCAGAAAATCATGCATGTCTATTCTAAGAAAGACCCAGTTGAGATTAATGTTCAAGGACAATGTACTATCAGTTGCATGTGTTTTCTCATGGAGAAAACTCATGCATGTGGTCAAGGATTCATCCTTGAGGATTGTGTAGTTTTGAAGATTGTTTTCCACTTGGTAATAGGAAAATCATCCACAAGGAACAACACAAGGAAATAGGAGCTTGGAGGTCAAAGCGGAAGGCTGGAGAGAAGCCAAGATTTCCTGTGAGCATCTCTGAGGATTGTACTGAGAGTTGGCTAGCTATGAGAGCTAAGGCTTTGTATAATTCCTATGTATTTCCACCATGTATGATAATACAATAGTGTGGGGTTTTTAGCTGAGGCTTTCCCCAAGGTATTTTCATGTGTATTGCGCCATTGATTCTTCTTCTTCTAGTTATATTGTTTAACTCGATCTTTAAGCTTTCGCAAATTGATAGTAGAAGTAGGTTATAATATTTTGCTCTGATTTATATTGCATTATCAGGTTAACCTATCACATATTTTCTACAAAGAGACACTGTTGAATGACTGAAAAAGGGTTGAATTCCCTTGAACAAAAACACGACTTGATGTGACTTTATGGAAGCATAAAATAACTTTGTATAAGTTTGTGATGCAGGAGGCATCAACAAGCCCTCCTTATGATTGGAAACGTTAATGAATCAGTGGAGGACAAACTCAAGAGCAAGGTTTAGGCTTTCCTAAAGTCAGAATAAGTCCCATCCCCATAGAGGAAAGACTCATTTTAAGTGCTTTGTTCAAGGGCGACAAGACTGGCACTTCCTACCATCAAATGATGAAGAAATTGCCTTGTTCCTGCTCTTTTTTTTGTCTTTTTCATATTATAAAGCCTGGAAAAAAAAAAAGAATAAAGCAATTCCTATAGTACATTGGAGAGAATGAGTTTCAAGGGAGAGTGCACTAGTTCCACAAAAAAAGGGGTGTCAATTCACAAAGGATAATGAGTGCATGGTTTGATATTACAGAAAAGTCATGGTCAAAAGTGTCTTATACGTGAGTCCAATGAAGTCGGTTTAAGGCCAAAAGGGGTGCAAGTGGTCAATATGCAATGCAATAGTACAACTCAACACACGGGAGCCTCTAGGGTATAGAACCAGAAGAAAAGAAAAGAAGAAGAAGAAGAAGAAGAATGAGGCTTCAATGCAAATTCACGACGTGTCTAAAGAGGACTCCTGAGCCTACACAATATTTGCAACTTGAGCGAAATATGCTCGCGAGGTTATAACTAGGAATCCCATGGAAGGAAAGGATCTACCACTATGTTACGATTTTGTGAAATGACGAGTGAGAGAGGTTAAAAAATCACAACATAGTGGGGTCGAACCTGTTGCTAAGTGTCACAGTATGAGGTCAAGATGCAAAATGCAATGGAAAATGTGATATGTCTTAACCTATATGCCAGTTTAGAGTACAATATCTGTCATAATAGGTCAGTGATCGTGGAATCAAAACAACAAGAAAGCATCACTACGTGATAAGAGAGTCTTCATCACCCTAAAAAATGCCCTTGCTAACACTTCAAGCAAAGGTTAAGAGTTAATATAATTAAAATAATAAAGTTAAAAATGAACTTTAGAAAAGTGGGTTTAAGTTTTAATTATAAAATGAAGTTTTGAACTCACTCAATTTCATTCTTACCATCCAAGTGTTTAGGAGAGAGATTTTGGAGACAATTTGAGCAAGAGAGTTTTTGGAGACAATTTGAGAAAGAAAGTTTTTGGAGCAAATTTGAGCAAGAAAATCCAACCAATTCCACAGACGAATCCAGAAACTGAGAACTCTAGGTAATTCATAACACTAATCTCTTTCATTTAGATTAAAAAAAAAACATTGATTCAGATTGATTTTTGAGTCAATATTTTAAAATGTAAAACCGGTTTTGCGCATATGTGGGTCTAGAATTATCGGGTTGTGTATAGAAAGCCATATACATGAGTTATCAAAGGGAAAGTCACGTGTATATGTGATTGTCTCTTACAGAAGATGGATACACGCAGGACCAAGTTTATAATTCAGTTTCTAATAGTGAAATCACTCAATATTTACAGGATGGTGTCCATTTGGGGAGAGAGAGAACACATTGATGTGGATAATGAATTCTTGGAAGACCAAGAATCCTTGGGTGGACTAAAAAACTGTGGTTTGTTCAAATTCTTCATGATGCCAAATATGAGAGCTCAAACTCTATTGTTGGAAATGTTGATTAATTATTGGGACCCAGAGCAGGAGAAATTTTTCATAGACTCAATGCCTTTGCAGACATCTACTTCATTACAGGTCTCTCCAGAAGGGGACAAAAAATCAATATGAAAGGAAGGGCCAATGGGGGCCTTAACATTGATGATTATATTTTTGTGTACTGTGCACCAAACATGAACAAAGGTGGGTCACAATTCCCAATCAAATAAATCATGAACCTTCCTGTTAAGATCATAATTTTCACTATTGCTAGGATATTGGGTTCAACTTCTTTACACCAGGCCTCATGACCAACTATGTT
Organism: Pinus taeda; assembly: GCA_000404065.3. Lineage (NCBI taxonomy): Eukaryota > Viridiplantae > Streptophyta > Pinopsida > Pinales > Pinaceae > Pinus > Pinus taeda. The sequence goes on from APFE030688034.1 coordinate 92,387, forward strand.
TCTAGCAGTGGAATTCTTGAAACCGGTAGTGTATGATTTGTGTACAATTCTCCTGGTCAATATGAAGAAGAAACTCACATTAATCAGACAAGGGAAGACAAAGAACTTCTATTATGGTACCATTCTCTGCTCAATTTTCTTTGAGTGGATTCTTGTGCTACGACCTAGAGTAGCATTTTCCATTGGTAGCACTAGAGATATAAGGATGGCTAGATGGTCAGACTTGATAAGGAGAATTGGTGGAGGGGTAGTCACCTAGGCGACCTTTGATGACGAGTTCTTCCAGTGGTGGGAGAAACAAGTCGTGGCCATAGAGGATTACCGTTATGCAGGACTAGGCTTTCAAGAGGACTCGAAGTTAGTACCTCCCGAGGGGGTTGCATGGGGAACATTGGTAAGTTTTAATTTTTTAATAGATTTTATTTTTGTTTTTGTTCCTAAAGATAATCCTAAGAAATTTAAAGTTTCTTTTTCACAAAACAAAAATCCTAACAAGATTAAATGATCATGATGTAGATGTGGGACCAATGAGATGTGAGGGCCTACCAAGGCATAGGCGTCGTAGTAGATACACAGAAAGAGCAACAGATGAGTTTGAGAGGGTCCTCCAAGCAGTACAAAGGAACTTGGAGTGTTTGACTCACCACATTTCAATAGAAGCAATAGAGCATATTCTCTAGGCTATAGAAATACGGGTGGTTGGAGTACCATGAGAGTGGGTGTGACTCTTCTGATGAGTGGTAAATGCCACCGTCTTTTGCTAAGAAGCTCATCCAAGGCCGAGCCCTCATATTTAGATTTTAGATAGAATGATCTTTTTTATATAGACATGATTGGGCATGAGCCCTAATTTTGTAGGACATTTGTTCACATTTTGTAATATTTTGACACTTATCTTCTATATGCACAAAGATTTCGAGATGACTTGATCATATATATAGATGATTATTTGATGTTTTTGATTTAATTTGATGAATAATTTATATTCCAATCCAATGCTTGGTTAGATATAAATAAAAAAATGCATTATTTGATCGTGGGATGTGAATTAAAGTAATAAAATTAAATGATCTTTGTAATAATCTCACTCTCAGAAATTGATGATGTAATGAAGCATCCCTCACATGATAAATATTATATAATTGAGATACAATGAATTGTGAGTCCAAGTAGACCACTAATGATTAAATACCATAAGATATTTCTTTAGAAAGTAAATTAATAACAACATTGTATTCAACCATATTATTAAAAGCAAGACCAATACATATGCCTCTTGCGACCAACAAATGACAAAATGGATAATATATTACCCAAGTGGTGAAAGCTAAATTCTAGGTGTACCTACTGGCATCATTTACAAATCCTAAGGAAACTGAATCACCCATTGAAACCTGCCAAAGAATATTGAAAACACCATCGTCACCACAACACTCATAAAAAATAACTAAAAATATGTAAAATATTTACAAAATAAAGCAAATGCTCAAACAAGGGCCTAAGCATAATACTTCTTGAGATAAAGCCCATTTATGGGCTCTGATAATGCATTCCCTTCAAAATCAACCAACTCATAAGCACCCTTCTTCAAGACCCTTTTAACAATGAAAGGACCGTACCACATAGGTTTGAATTTTCCTACCCCCAAGGTGTCTTTACCTTTGTCATAGACCAAGACAAGGTCACCTTAAGAGAAAATGCTAAGGGAATCATATTTCTTAACCAGAACCATACCAATGGTTGATTCTGCCACCGCAAGTTACAAAAGGAAATCTCTGATATAATCATGTGGACTCAAAAGGGGAGCAAAGGTTAATGCATTTTTCAAAGCATCAAACAAACGTTGAGCGAATTTGTCCCAAACAAATGGAACCCATTTCTAAACACATAAAACCTTTTGTGATCTCAACGTAGTTCATGATAACCCTCCTTAAAAAATGAGCTTTTCCTTGGAGACTTTGAAGTTGATGAATACTAGATAGGGGACACAATTGAAGTATTGCCTAAACCTTGAAAGGATCAACCTGAATTCCTTCATTAGAAATGATGAATCCCAACAAGTGACTAGATTTAACAGTGAAAATGCACTTATTAGGTTTCAAGCAGATTTTATAATAATGACATCTTTAAAAAATTAGACAAAGATGCTTTGGATGTTCCATTCTCTTATGAGAGCGAGCATCTAAATCATCCAAATAAGCTTTGATTATGTGTTTGATGTCATGGAAAGCATATGACATAGCCCGCTGAAAGGTAGATCCAACATTTTTAAGGCTAAAAGGAATTTTCCTATATGAAAATGTACCCCAAGGGCAAATAAACGTCGTATTATGTTGATCTTTAGGATGAATTGTTATTTGATTATACCTAGAAAATCCATCCATGAAGGAAAATTTTCATTTCTAGCACACTCATCAATAATCTATTCTAAAAATGGAGTGGGGAAATTGTATTTTGGACAAGAATTATTTAAATCCTTGAAATCAATGCATACACAGATTATTCCTTGTTTTTTGTCCATGAGGACTGGATTCAAAACCTATTTATTAAATGGAACATGGTAGATGAAACCTGCTTTATGCAGTTTCTCTACTTCTGCCTTGATAACAACAACTTTCCTAAGGTTGACCAACCGAAGCTTTTGACTCATAAGCTTTGCTTTTTTGTTAAGTCTTGATCTCATGCTAAACAATGCTAGGATCAATCTCAGGAATTTTGTCATAAGACCAAGTGAATACATCTATAAACTCTTTAAAGAGATCGGTGTGAATTTTAATCTCTTCAGGGGAACAATAAACTCCAATGAAGATATTTTCAATAACGTTGGGGTTCTTGGAAATTTTCACCAGAATAGTTTCTGAAATGTTAGCCATATTGCCTTCGGCAAAGATATGTGTTGGAGCCAAACTGTTTAAATTTTTTTGAACACTTACATGAGAAAGAGGACTACAAAAAATTGATACGACTTTATGCAATTTAGGGAGAAAATAGAATTGATGATGCAAATCACCGCACGGTCTATCTACACCAGACATTGCTTCTAGAATTTCCTCCTCATATGGTAAAGAAAAATCAAGGCAATCCATAGCCAAAGTGGAATCAATTGTCTAGACTGGTGCCACCTCATCATCCACATTCTCTGGTGAAACAAGGATGGGATCAGAATATGCAAAATTAATAATGGATTGATATGCAATTTCTATTGTAGATATAGGATAATCCACCTACTTTCCCTTCTTCTAATTTTGTTGTAGGATGGGACAAGGTCCAAGGATCCAAAAAATAATGAATTCTAAAAGAACATTGTCGAGGTACCACCCTAGAGGATGAGATGGCATTAATGTAAGCAATAGGAGTTGGAATATCAAAAGTACCCATCAATGAGGAATACATTCCAACTGCTAAATTCTCAATAAGCTACTTGGTATTCTTCATCGAGGGGACAATGGAGTCAACAAATGCATGTGGGTCATTGGGAGAATAGGCTAACTGATCTATCATAATAATTATCACTTCACAAGGAAAACATAAGATGTAAAAGAATGATGAGACTATGGAATCCATCACATAAATCGAGTTTTGACCCAACAAAAGGTTATAATCAAGATTAGAATTGACTATCTCTACTTCTAAGTTAACAACCTTGCCCCCTATGCAAATAGGGAAGGCAAGGAAAATCCCATGAGGCCTATGAGAATGACCATCAAATGCGGTTAAAAGAGTAGGAGAGGGAACAACTTCAGGGGACCCAATAGGTTTCCAACATGACATACGTGGAAGCCCCTTCATCAACTACAGTTCAAATGATTGTCCTATTACGATACATAGATTTAATTCTAAAATCCATATGATGAGGGAATCCCTTTTTAACATTTTACATATAAAATGTATTCACTAGAGAGTTTTTCGGGTCAACTGCTCCAATCACACTGAGAAAAGAACTCCTTTGTGCAGGACATGATTGGAGTACCCCTAACCTCGACATAACACAAGGGCTCTAAGCTAAATGTTCAACAATGCAATATTTTTGAGAAGCCCTAGTGTTTGGAGTATAAGTCAGTCATTTTGAGGAGCCTTTCGGCATCTGAGGTATAGGTTCAACTGTGGGCCTCTCTATATGAAGACGTTCTTTAGTATCAAAAGTAGTTTTAGCCTTAGAATGTTTTGGATCTCCATAATCATGAGCTCTAGTTGAAATATCAACATGACTCTTAACAGTATACACATTCGATGTGGATTCCCCTTCTTGGTTTCCCCTTGTAGGGCCTCTACTATTAGCATTAGTACCAACAAGTAATTGCTTCCCTTGAGGAAAAGGGTTAGTAAGCACAATCCAAGAACTAGAATAATCTTGTTGGGCTAATAAGCGGTGATCATCTTTAATCTCAGGGAAAGGATGAGTAAGATGATCCCCACTACATAACTTGCATGGGAATTTAATCTTCTTTTTAGACTCCTTCTTGTCCTCACCAGTGTCTTCGCTAGGCTTATTCGCATTCCCCTTCCCTCCCTTATATTTATTTTTCCCATGTCTTTCCTTCGTCCCATTAGATTTTTTATTTCCTTCGAAATTCAAGGACTAAAAAACATTAAGCACTAAAGGTTGAGAAGGAGGAGACATTGACGGTGTACTTTGCATTGTAGAAGCAAATGTAATGAAAGTTGATGCAATTGATTTAACAAACTAGCCATATTAGTATCGATCGATCCTACAACTATGTTGGCATGGGGGCTTGGTTTTGGTTTGGCAAGATCAATTTTCGATCTAGGAGAATCAATCAATATATTATAGAGGACTCCATACTGGGAATAAATAAGCTCTAGTTGTTGGCCTCTAAAGATATCTTGTTCTTTTGTGAACACTCCTAAAAGTGACACATCCTTAGATATCTCAGGCTATAATGATTTCAAAAACCACTTGAGAATAAATTCATCAGGGATATAATCCTTGATCAATATCTTCCTTTAGTGCCACTCTTGAATGTGGTTAGAAATATGAGTGGCCTTGTCCTACTCAAAATTGGCTAGAATTTTAGTTTCGACATCATAATGGACAAGAAACTACAAGTGGTTGAGAAACATTGTAGCCAACTCACCAAACATAGAAAATGACCCACCTTTTAATTCGATATACCATTTCACCACATTTCCAGTTAAGGTGCGTTGAAAGAGTCTCAACATAATCAAATCATCAATCAAGGAGTTTGATGATCACCATAAGTGGAAAGTGGTTACATGGTTAGTTGGATCCTCATCAGACTTCCCTTCAAATTTTGGTATATCAGATGGAAGTTTGGTAGGGACCAGGGACCAATCCGGTTGTAATGGATTGGATCATTATTCAATTTTGAAAGATCTGGAAAATTGAGATTTTCCAAGAATGGTAAGCATGGGGAGACTGCAAAATTCCAAGCTCCAAGAGTGGAATTCCCAACATTTGAAAAAGAGTATCCATAATTTTGAGAGGCACCAAGCTGTCAAAGATTACTCGTAGAAGCAACTGAACTGTAAGGAAAAACTTGTAGTCCAAGGGTATATAGATGGTATCCACCTCATACTGCGGCATTAATATTCATAGGAAAATTTCCTCCAGTTCGAATATTATATGAAGGGGGAGTCCTTTGTAAAGGTTCCAACCACTAGCCAAAGGAGGAAAAACCTGTGAAGTACTAGCATTAGGGAAGGGCATACTCCCCTATTGACCAAATAAATTAGAGAGATTCCCAAAATAAAAACCACTAATAGAAGGATATACCAAGCCCTGGTTCCCTTGAAAATTATTAACATTTTGAGAATAGCTAAAGGAAGGCATTAATCCTACATTCAATGATGGATTGGAAGGAGGAGCATGTCCACTTCCAAGTGCAAAACCGTGTAAAGATGTTGCACCAGTAGCCATCAAAATCATAGATACAGAAACGATAGAGGGTAAATTTGATGAAACTAAGGGAATCCCACTAGACGACATTCCAAAATGATAAGCACTAGTGAAAGAAGCAGAAGGTTGGGTTCCCCCACTCGAACACGAGATAGAGATAGAGCTAACATCTATTGTGCTAGGTGTAATGTTAGAGATAGAAATAATACCTCCCCCTATAGTAGAAGGATTATGCACACTATCTATATCCACAACCACACTTGTGCCACTAGAATTGGACATTAAGAAAAAAGGAGAGTGATTAGGGCTAGTCGGTCTATGAGTCATAGTACCCACATATCATATAACATAAGGAAGATGAGAAGGAAGGGGTTTTGTAGGAGTCCTAGAAGAATCTAAAACGTCTTCAATTTCTACTTCGTCTTTCGATTAGAAGAGTACTTTAGCAAGAACCAGATAATTTCCACTCGGATTATGGACTATACTAGGTTCTCCCTATGAAATATGAGCCCTCGATGAAGGATTTGTCTTCGTTGCGTTAGCTTGTACTAGTTCAAAAGAATCAACAAAATTACTCCTATGCTGTCTTAGTGAAGGCTTGCGCATTCGCAGGTGAAAGCTCAAGAAGCCTTCTAGACCAACAAATTAGTCGATTAGCCACCTTTATATATAAATAAAAATTAAAGACTTAAATCACCTAGGCAATCTAGGAGCATAGAGAACTCTCTAAAAATGTCCTAAAGATACAACCATGTAAAAAAATTCCAAGTATTTCTGCTCTAGGTGATTAGGATCAGACACCAAAATACAAGAAAGTGAATAAAAGGACATCCCAGATGTAGTTTGGGATGATGAGGGCCCCAGCCTACCAGCGAAGGCATCAAAAGTAGTTACGCTGACCTCCAAACAATAGCCTTTGCCGATTCAAGTACCCAATATTCACTAGGGAACCCTCCAGAAGTACTATGAAAGTGATATAACGTGTGACTCATGTGCCACAAGCATTTCCCCCCACAGACACCTATGTGGTCCCTAGGAAAGGAAACTAAGGTCACCAGCTCATGATTAGAAGCAGGGTGGAATAGTCATCAATGCGTGATCCAACAAGTAGGAGAGGGGTATCTCTCTTTCCTTATCTTCATGCATCCTCGTGCTTGACTCATGTGTTAAAGGATCTTTCTCGAATAGCTTCACGACATTGATTTCCACTCATTAATAAAGTTCTATACTTTAAATTTAAGTGGCCTTGGAGAGTTTACTCTCCACACACCTATTCCAAGGCCCTAAAATTCCCTATACTAGTTGATGTTGCGAAGAAAAAAAGGAAACACTTAGTTCGTTTTAATTTAAGTTCTCATTTTAGTTGGTTGTTGTTTGATACAAAGGAAACTGAAGTGCAACTGACGATGTTTTGACGCAAAAGAAATCAATATAAAACCTAGGATTCATAAGAATGCAATGCTTCTTTTTCTTCAATGAAAGATATTTCTATAAGGGTTCTAAGAGAAACCTAATATAGAAAAAGATCTTTTTCTTTTTCAATTTAGCACCCACACATTCAAAACCTAACAAAAAAAACTAAGTGATGTCCAAAATGCATCTAGCCTAATGCACACTAGCATGTAAATGTAATATTCAAAGAGAGACTTAAAGGTAAACAAATGTGATAAAAATGGTAAAGGCCAATTCAAACATCAAAGAGAAGCAAATCCCAAAATAAAGAGCACTCCTCAAATAAAACAAGCTTTTAACCTTATAACAACAATCCACACATTTGTTAAAAACCCAAAAGACTACAAAACCAAGAAACAAAAGATAAGAAAGCAAAAAAGAAAATGTTTTATTTTTCTTTTTAAGATTCAAAAAAATAAAATCTAGAAAGGGAAGACAATCAAAGATCTTAAGACCAAAGGCATGAATACGACTCAAATCGACCTAGTAAAAAATGATCACAAAGATTGAAGGACTAGTGCAAATGAGAGACTTAACACTTCAATAATTTGGCCAAAAAGATCTAAAGACTCTGAAAATCAGAAAGACTCCAGAGAACTGAAATCTCTCACTCATCCAAGAATCACAAAACCCTTTTGAAAACAACAAAGAAAAAGAAAAAGAGCAAACTTCTAGGTCACAAGGGAAGCAAATAAAACATTGGGTTATCAACAAGTTCAAGAGAAACAAAGATTTGCTCCAAAGCCACAAAACAACCAGATACCTCACAAAGATGATATGGAACCTGACTTTAGACAAAAAAAGCTTCAAAACTGAAAACCCTAGGTTGACATTAGCATTTCTCCAATAACATGAAAGACATCAACAACAACAATTATCAAGGTGATTTGAGACTTCAAAAAGATCAAGAAAGAATTAAAAAAATTGGTCAAAGCCTAAGCACAACTAAGAAATGAAAATTTTTCATTTTTCAAATCTGTACATGACTATTCAAATACAACTTACATATATACGTGACTGAATGTGAAGCAACAAGCATATACGCAGGTTTCTTTGGAAAAAACAACGTATATACACAACTGTCTATAACAAAAAACGTGTATAAAGAGAATACAAAGAAAAAATAAAAAGAAAACCTAGATTTGAAAGATCAAGTTGAATGAAAAAATTACTCAAGACTTAAGAAGACTCAAAAAAACTAAGAAACAATAAACTAAACTCAGATCAAAGAAAACAACCCCTCTAGGAAATACTGGATGGTATTCCCCCGTGGAGTTGCCAATTATGTTGGCGGGAAAAGTTCACTATGGCAAGGGTTGAAAACCTCAACATAGAAAGACAAAATTATCAACAAAGAACACTCAATCAAGCATGCCAAAATTTCGAATTATAAAACTTGAACTTATAGACATACCCGAGGGTCCTACGTTTGAAGATGTTCCTGTAGGGTCCAAACCCTCTGCTTCCTCCAAGATGTGAAGACTTGCAAATCAATCACAAAAGCATATACATAATATATAATTCGACGTGCATACATAATAATATGTTAGATCATCATATATAATAATTCATATTATCATTCATAAGATGAAAACATATATCGAGAATAAGTCATGAGCTTCTTTATTGATTAACAATAGTAAGTACAAGATAGACGTAGTTTGATCTAGTCCAAAGGCACTGACAAAGCCTTCCTTTGGATCCATCTAGCGCGAGCCATGAAGACAACCTCTCTAATACGTGCAAGAAGATGTTAGATAAGAAGCTTGAGCATCTCTGCAAAGGAAACTAGAGTTTCCTAGAGACTGGGAGTGTAGTAGGTACAGTAAAATCAATCTTGATCCAGGTGAAATCAAGTATAATGTCGATATCTATCTTCTCTTATGAATTAGGCCTACCCAAGGGGTGTATATATAACACCTCAATTTGGTTATTTCAGTTAGGCCATAGTCTCTTGTAGGTGGTCTCTTAATAAAACCCGTAAACCCCACCCAGAAAATAGTATTTTATTTTATTTTTTCATATTTAAAAATGTATACACGGGAATAGTGTTATGGGATCCGCATATGTATGCTTTTTTGTGGGGGCAGAGTCACGTATGGAATTTGAAATATAGTTGTTTAGTATAAAGTCAAGTTTGCATGGGTAAAGGGACTGCCTAGGACCATAAAAGAGAATCAGGTCTACAAAAGTGTTGAATGATGCTATAATAGGAATCGAGAGGCATAATCTCCCTAGGATGATCAATAGGTGAATATTTGACCTCCAATATGAATTGTCAAGGAGAAGACTCATCATCAAGGGAGTCACGTGGAAGAGGTGGATCAATGGCTTGTGTGGGAAAAGGGTGCTAGTCATATTCCATATTGTGATGGAGTTTTTGACCAACGTTAGGAGGTGCTGACTAGACCATGGGAGAGATAATTTCTTCCAATAAAGGTGATGTATGCTCACTATGGTTATCTACATCTATACAAGGAGACACCACCCAAGAGTGAAGAGGTATATGGGGTCCATAAGTGACAAAAGAGATCATGTGCATGGGAGTAGCGGTAGATGAAGAAGGAATGTCAGACGGGGGTAAAGGAAAGACACCCATAAGAGATGAGCTCTTGAATAAACCCGCACCAAGGCTCTCATAAATCCCAAGGTTACTTCCATCAAGTGGGACAAAAATCCTCATAGTGGTAAGTTGGGTTGATGATACACAATAGTATAACTAATCAATCGTGATTATATTTCCTTCATGGGGAAAGAAAAGAACATGAAATAACGAAGACATAATAGAGGTCATAGCATAAAACCAACAATGTCCAATGAGTAGGTCATAGTCTAAGGGAGCATTGTCGACTTTGAAATCAACGTAATCAATATTCCCCCCTAGCTCAATGGAAAACTTGGGAAGAATCCCATGAGGTACAAAATGATGTCCATCAAATTTCTAATGAGTTTTAGTGGACTTAGAGAGTGTTGGAGAACTAAGTATTTCCAACATGATGTTGAAATAACATAGGTAGAAGAACCTTCATCCACTAGAGTGCGATGAATATTCTTATGGAAGATCCACACATTAATTTATCAACACAAATGAGACTTCAACATTTGGATTCTTCCTATCTAGTTTCTTGGCTTTGTCTCCTTCCTCCCATTTTGACCTCTCAAATTTCTTGTAATGCATTTCTACTCCATTATAGTGAAAGAAACCTAAGTTCAACTTACCTCAGTTGCTGGCTAGAATGCATCCCATTTTCACCTCTACATTTACTTATGTGGGGGTTGTTCCATGTTAAAGGGGTAAAATTACATAATTGAGCAATTTATCATAATTATTTTTCCAAAATATTATAATTATGAGATAATAATTATTTCATAATTGACAACAATTGAGAAAAATCTCATAATTGAGAAAAAGGTTTCTAGAGGCTTATTTTTCCAAGGAGATCAACATGACCTACTTGTGTATGAGTTCGCTATGGGTCTATTATTGGAGAAGCTTCATAACTTATCTTCACCCCAAGAAACCACATCCTCCTTAGAGACTCTCTGGTCCTATATATACTGGTATATCCTTGAGAGTCAGGCAAGCACTGGAGGAAGAGAGAGAATTATATTGTTATGTTGCTACTTTGACTTAGAGTTTGTGATCCATTTTCTGTTTTATTAAATTGGGCAAAAATCTCATGTAGGTGACAACAATAGGATTTGTTGCTATATTAGCTCCATTTTGTCGAGGAGGAGTTAATGCATCCTATATTTGTTGTGAGAGAATTTATGATTTAGTATTATACTCCTAGCTATAAAATATAGGCCCGTACAGGATGTTGAGATTGTAGAGAGTGTGTGAGGAAATAAATTATTGTAATCTCCTATTGAATAATAAGATTGTCGATGCCTCTGTTTTGGTGGATGTAGCCTAGATTGGATGGGTGAACCACGTTAAATCCTTGTGTTATTTTGTATGATTTTATGTGCTATGTATGCCTTTTTTAAATTTCCTCTGCACATTGTTTGCTCCAACAATTGGTATCAGAGCATGTTGTGGAGCTGGTACGTGTGAGTAAGCTGCGGAAGGTGGTGCTTTGGCATTGGTACGGTTTCGGTTGAAACAGGCGCGCCAATTTTAACAGGTGAATGGGTTGGCACATTTTATTTTGGAATAGTTGCGCCCATTGGCGCGGTTCTGAAAGCAATACTCGCGCCAGAGCGCCCGTATCCCGATTGGCGCGGAATTGATGGGTTTAAGCGTGCCAATTTTGTCACTTACACCGTTTTTTGTTCTGGCGCAGATCTTCTGCTGTCAAGGAAGAGCCAAGTCCCTTTCGGCACGCCAAGAAAGGATCGCTTTGGTAAAACTGCAATTTTGTTATTTTTTTTTAATTGTAATCTGCAGTTTGTACAATAGAAGGATTGTTTGATAAGGTAAAGGCAATATAGTATAAGGCAAAGGCATTTTTTATATATTAACTTAATTAAAAATTTGGACTTGGAGATTGTTTATTTGTTACAACATGGAAAAAACTCAAAGTGCTTGTTTTGAGATCGAGAAGTTCAATGGAAAAAACAACTTCGAGATCTGGAAAGTGAAAATGTATGATCTACTTGTGCAACAAGGCGTGGCGAAGGTGTTGTTGGGAAAATCCAAACAACCTTACAACATGACAGATGATGAGTGGAGAAAATTGGATGAAAGAGCATTGAGCGGTATTCGACTGCGTTTGGCGGATGATCTTTTGTTTAACATCGTGTCAGAGAAAACTGTTGCTGGTTTGTGGACAAAGCTTGAGAAGCTGTACATGACAAAATCCTTAACCAATAGGATTCTTCTGAAGAAACAATTGTACAGTTTGCGAATGAAGGAAGGTACATCTATTACTAATCATTTGAATACCTTTAATACTCTCTTGGTGCAATTAGAAAGTATAGAAGTAAAATTTGAATCAGAAGATAAAGCTATAACTTTGTTATGCTCATTGCCCGAGTCATGGGATCATTTATTTACTTCTATAAGTCTTAGTTCATCAGAAAACCTTGAGTTTGATGATGTAGTTGCATCTTTATTATCTATAGAAACAAGGAAAAGGTCAAATTTAGAAACCTCTACATCAGAAGCAATGATGGTCAAAGGTCGTTCTAAAGAAATACGCTTCAGTAGGCACAACGACTCGCATTCAAAATCGAAAGGGAAGAAGAGTAAGGTAAAGTGTTGGTTTTGTGGAAAATCGGGACATTTGAAGAAGGACTATTGGAAGCGACAACAAACTTCTAAAGAGGACTCTTCGACAGAGAAGAAAGAAGCAAACACGACAGATACAGGTTTGGCATTCGGTTCAGGTATGAGTGATGAAGTGTTATCAATTAATTTGTCTAATCATGATCAACATTGGCTGTTAGATTCTGGTGCATCAAATCACATGTGCATTCATAGAGAATGGTTTAAGACTTATAAATCAATCAATGATGGAGTCGTTTACATGGGAAATGATGTCACATGTAACATTGTGGGAATTGGAAGCATCCAGCTACAAGTGTTTGATGGGACAACTAAAATTTTAACTGATGTAAGACATGTACCTGAATTAAGGAAAAATTTCATTTCACTAGGAGCACTTGACACTAATGGATATAAAACTGTTATTCAAGGTGGAGTAATGAAAATTTATAAAGGAATTTTACTAGTAATGAAAGAAAAGAAGGTTGGAAATCTTTTTTAGTTAGAAGGAAGACCAAGGTTAGATCATGTTTCTACAGTGTCTGAAAATGACAGTAGTTCTATTCATTTATAGCATCAAAGGTTGGGCCATATGAGCGAAAGAGGTTTAAATATTTTATCTGATTGTAAGTTACTTCCTAATCTAAAGTCCGTTAAGTTAGATTTCTGCAAACATTGTCTGTTTGGGAAACAAAGAAAGCATAAGTTTAAAATTGGCAAACATACTAGTAAGGGAATCCTTGATTATATCCATTCTGATGTTTGGGGTCCATCCCCTACAACCTCATATGGAGGCTCGTCATATTTTGTATCTTTTATTGATGATTTCTCTAGAAAGGTGTGGGTCTACATGTTAAAAAGGAAGTCTGATGTATTTACAGTTTTCAAATAGTTTAGAGCATTAGTAGAAAATATCACTAGAAGAACCATTAAATGTTTAAGAACTGACAATGTTGGTGAATTTACTTCAAATGAATTTGACAATTATTGCAAGGACACGGGGATTGAAAGACATAAGACCACTGTATATACTCCTTAGCAAAATGGAGTTGCTGAACGCATGAACATGAATCTTTTAGAAAGAGCAAGGAGTATACTAAGTAACGCCAATTTGCAGAAGGAATTGTGGACAGAAGCGGTGGCTACAACTTGTTATGTGATAAATCGATCACCATCAACAGCGATAGGATGCAAAATTCCTCAAGAGGTATGGAAAGGTCATCCTTGTGATTATTCTAAACTAAGAGTTTTTGGTTATGATGCATATGCTCTAGTGCCAAAACATCAACATTCTAAATTAGATCCTAAATAAAAAAGATATATCTTTGTTGGATATGGTGATGGAACAAAGGGATATAGATTGTGGGATCCTACTACTCACAAGATCATCATTAACAAAGATGTTAAGTTTAATGAATCCTCTCTTGCACATTTAGATGTAGATAATAAATTGAAACAGGATAATGTATATGAGTTTCAACACATTCAGTTTGAAACCAGTCTTGATGATAGTCAAGATGAACATGGTTCAGATACAAGTCATGAAAAAGTTTCAAAGACGGATCATGAACACGTTTCAGATGTAGAACATGAACATGTTTCAGATGCTGATCATGAAGAAGTTCCTACAGATAATAATCAGCGAATTGTGGAATTACTAGAAACATCTTTAAGGAGGTCTACAAGAATGAAAAATCCTCCTAAAAGGTATGATGATTATGTTACTTTAGTTGCTTTTACCACTAACGATGATGAACCTTTGTGCTATCAGGAAGCTGTAGAAGGTTCTAAAAGTGAAAAGTGGAATGCATCTATGAAGGACGAAATGATGGCCTTAGACAAGAATGGCACATGGGATCTGGTAGAACTTTCTAAAGACAGGAAAACTGTGGGATGTAAATGGGTTTTCAAATTGAAAAGGGGTGTTAATGATACAGAGGACAGGTACAAAGCGAGGCTGGTCACAAGAGGTTTTTCTCAGAAAGCAGGCATTGACTTTCATGAGATATTTTCACCAGTTGTAAAAATAGTTTCAATTCGAATTGTATTATCATTAGTCGCTTTACTTGATTTAGAATTACAGCAACTAGATGTTAAAACTGCATTTTTACATGGAGATTTAGATGAGGAAATTTACATGGAACAACCAGAAGGGTTTGTTCAAAATCGCAACAAGAAATTTGTCTGTAGGCTCAAGAAATCATTGTATGGTCTGAAGCAGTCGCCTCGACAATGGTACAAGAAATTTGATTGTTTCATGATGAGTCAAAATTATATAAGAAGTGAATATGATCATTGTGTTTACTTTAAGCAATTAAGTAATGGAATGTTCATTATCTTAGTGTTGTATGTTGATGATATGCTTTTAGCAAGCAAAAGCATAATAGAGATCAACAGGTTAAAGGCTCAGATGGCAAGGACATTTGATATGAAAGGTCTAGGAGCAGCAAGACAGATTTTGGGCATGGATATTTTTAGAGACATGAGCAATGGTAAGTTGTGGCTATCACAACAGAAGTATATTGAGAAAATACTCTTGAGGTTTGGTATGAACAATGTGAAGCCTGTGTTAGTCCCTTTAACTTCTCATTTTAAGCTTTCTTCTAGTTTATGTCCTAATACAAATGAAGAAAAGGAATACACGTCTCGAATTCCGTATGCCAATGTAGTAGGTTGTTTGATGTATGCGATGGTTTGTACTCGACCAGATATTTCACATGCAGTTGGGGTTGTCAACAGGTATATGGAAAATCCAGGTAAAGAACACTGGTCAGCAGTGAAATGGGTGCTTCAGTATTTGAGAGGCACAAGTGGTTATTGTATCACTTATAACAAGAGTAGTGAATTTGTTTGTGGATATGTTGATTCTGATTTTGCAAGTGATTTGGATAACAGAAGGTCAACATTAGGGTATGTATTTACTCTTGTAGGTGGAGCTATTAGCTGGATCTCAAAGCTACAGAACATTGTTGCTTTATCCACTACTGAAGCAGAATACATAGCTGATTCTCATGCTTGCAAAGAAGTGATTTGGTTGAAAGGTTTGTTTGGTGAGTTTGGTAGGTTACTGGACAACATCAAGTTATTTTGTGATAGTCAAAGTGCAATTCATTTGGCTAAGAATCCGGCCTATCATAGTAAATCAAAGCATATACCTATCAAGTACCATTTTGTAAGACAGGTTATCACTGAAAGGGGAGTCTCTCTTGAGAAGGTGCATACAAAGGAGAACTGTGCAGACATGTTCACGGAACTAGTTTTGTTAGAGAAGCTATGTTGGTGTTTGGCTTCTCTTGGCTTGCAGAAAAGATAAAAATAATAAAGAAATAGGGTATGAGGCTAATTATTGTCAAGGTGGAGATTGTTGAGATTTTCTGTTTTATTAAATTGGGCAAAAGTCTCATGTAGGTGACAACAATAGGATTTGTTGCTATATTAGCTCCATTTTGTTGAGGAGGAGTTAATGCATCCTATATTTGTTGTGAGAGAATTTATGATTCAGTTTTATACTCCTAGCTATAAAATATAGGCCCGTACAGGATGTTGAGATTGTAGAGAGTGTGTGAGGAAATAAATTACTGTAATCTCCTATTGAATAATAAGATTGTCGATGCCTCTGTTTTGGTGGATGTAGCCCAGATTGGTTGGGTGAACCACGTTAAATCCTTGTGTTATTTTGTATGATTTTATGTGTTGTGTATGCCTTTTTTAAATTTCCGCTGTGCATTGTTTGCTCCAACAAAGGTCATATAGCCTAGAGAGGGGGATACTGCTAGATTCTAGAGAGGAGATCCTATGCATGAAGGTATAATTGTACCATTTTTCTTATGATTAATAAATATATATATTCCCTTTTATGTAGATCTATGTTTATGGTTGATTATTCATGTCAATTTTTATTGCTTTTAGTTAACGACCTTCTATCAAAGGCTATTTGTGGTCTTTTTTTTGTGATGATTCTGTGTAGGTAGTAGATATATTGTAGAAGGGAAGATCTCTTGGTTAGAGCAAAGACTTTTTGCATTGAACCCAACACTCTTCACTAATCTGTGAGGGCTCTAGGTTCTATCTCAAATCCTTGGTCTAGGGATTGCATGTATAATTGACTACTTGATCATACAATTCAGTATTTATCTCTTTGATTGAATTGGTCATATATCTTGTTGCTTGGTATTCTTTCTAGGGCCATAATGATACAAATAAATAACTCCTTGTGCATAATTTATCACAACATTTGGTAAACCCTTATGGTAAAAAAATTCATTATAAGGTGAGGTTACTTTACTCTATTTTGTCTGGAATGGAAATGGCACACATACAAAGGAGAATTCACCATATATGGAGCTTCATAAGACCTATGGCCCATGCGCTAACACAAACCCCATCTATTATGATCCCGCTCTATCCATAGTCAACTACTCTTCTCTGTTATGGAACAAAATGCAAGTAAATAGAATGAAAAATCTTTTCCTCCACGTGGGTGTCCCTTTTCCCATGAGTAATTGGCTAACATGACATACTTTCAAATCATAGTGGACAAAACAAGAAGGTCAACTTTTGAGTGGCATAACTTTTGCATATGAACTATGTTTGTCATATGTATTGCATCGTTGGAAAGGTCTGTGAGTGTAGAAAAGTGTTAAGACCTATAGCACAAGTGATATTTTTTGGATCCTAAAAAAACTTTGTTTAATTCTTCAAACTTTCTCCAGAAGTTTTCAAACCCCAATTCTCCAAACTAGGATCCACTAGTTAAAATGACCCTGTAAACCAATTCCTCTAGTTTTTCCACTTTGAAAGCATCAAGATAGATGAAAAATATTATAATTACCTAATCTAGATCATACCTTGATATTTTGGGAGGATTGTTTCCCCAAAAATATTTTAGTAAATGACGTTAGGAAATTTTTCCTTTAAATTCTCCCTTAAGTACCACTTAGCCTTGTTTGGAAGTTGTCCTTTCAACCCAATCTACCAAAGGTTGTGCTACCCTTGTCTTGTAATTCTAGACCTAATTTTCAAAACCATATAATTTGTCAACTTTATCTAAGCATCTAATTTTAAATCCTCTATGGAAGGTAGGACCTACTCCTCTTCCCGATATAACATGGAAGGCTCATAGAGTTTCAAATTTTCCACATTCACCATCGAGTAAATGTGCATCATTGAGGTACAATAACTATATAGGTATTATCTCCCACATTTTCCAGTATCTTGAAAGGACCATATCACATTATCTTGACCTTCTTATCAGGACCCCGTAGCCTCTTCTTATTCAACTATAGCCATACTCTATCTCGCACTCTAAATGACTTCTTTTTCGTGTGTTGATCATTCTTCGCCTTGTATTTCTTTCATGACTTTTTAAGAAACTCCTCCACCTATAAATGGATATATCTAATATTCTAGACAATTTTTTCTATTCTTAAATCATCCCCTATGAGATCCTCGCTCATTTATCCTTGCTTCCCTATCCAACATCTAAAGGTGAAGGTGGAAAATATCCAAAACAAGTCTCGAATGTGAATTACTAGTTGAAGTGTGGATTGCTCTGTTGTAGGAGTGTTATATGTAGACCATATTTTCTATCCCAAGTATTTTCTTCTGATTGTAACACCTTAAAATTAGTACCAAAGTCCTATTGACTACTTTTTTCCCCATCTATTTATGAGTGGAATGTTGTAGAGCTCTTAAGTTTTGTGTCCATATTCTCCCACAACATATTCTGAAATGTATCGAGAAAGATCATATCCATGTCTAATAAATGCTCCTTTTTATCCAAAAATGCACCCATACCTATTGAAAGAACAACATTACCTCTTCTTGTCACTTGATGGTATTTTTATAGGGGATGATAATGCACATCTTGTTTAACTTTTCAACTACCATGAACATGTAGTCATGTCACTTCCTAGTTGTTAGGAAACCTCCCACAAATTCCATGTAAATTATTTCTCAAGGATGTGTGGGAACATGTAATGGATGGTATAGATCATGTTTCCTATTACTAGGTTTGTTTGTACAACAAAGCATACATCCTATTATGAAACTAGCTACATCTTCTTAAATCTTGGGCCAAAACACATACCTCTCCAAATTGTTAATTATCTTCCCAACAAAAATCTTTCTTACAACCTTGGAGGGTTTGATCCTCTCTAATCGACTATGGCTATTCACCTTTAGGAACACATAACTTGTATAGCTTGTAGAATAACTCACTTTGGAGATGAAACTCAACAATTATATTAGTATAGTCCATATAACTTTGGCCTTATAGCTATTGATACACCTTCTTAAAGTCCTCATATTCTACACATCCATCTTTATATGCATCATGGTTGAAATCCTCAATATGCATCAAAGTTCCAAAAACCATGCTTTTTTATGTGGGTTTCCTTGAAATCATTTCATCCAACTTGTTTTTGTTTTCCTTCTTATAATTTATACCAAATGAAGCTATTGTGAAAGCCTCATCCACTTGTAGTGTCTAGTTTTCTATAATATACTATGGGCCTATAGGTACTATAACAACTAGTGATCTATGTGGATAATTGTCTCCTTTCCCATTAGATAATGTTTCCACCTTTTGATAGTTTTCACCAAGGCATAAAAATTCTTATCATAGTTATGCTAGTTGAGAATCACCTCATGAAACACTTTAGAATGGTAGCATACAAGTCTTCCTCCCTATATCAGGACCACTCCCATCGTATACCCACTCGCATCCATCTCCCCTGCAAAGGGATATTTCAAGTTTAGTAATGTGAGAATCAATGCTTGACTGATTTTCTTATTCAACTCTTCAAAGGGTTTCTTTTGAGCCTCCCCCCATTGGAAATTCTTTCCACTCACTATTATGGAATGGAGTAGTGCGATTGCTTCTAAAATTGAGGCTACGAATTTCCTTAGTATCTTGCTTCCCTAACAAAATTCCTAACCTCATAAACATTTATAAGCATTGACCACTTCATGATGGCCTCCATCTTGGTAGGATATATCATGAGCTCCCTTACACCAATCACATAGCCTAAACACACCCAAAACTACTATGCAAACTCACATTTATTGATATTTGCAAACAATTGGTTCTTATTTAAATTCTCTAACACCTACATCAAATGTGATATGTGTTCCTCCTAGGTAGCACTATATATGATAATGTCATCCAAATAATCAGTAACAAATGAATTTAGAGAAGAGTTAAGTACATCATTCATTAATATCATGAATATAGCTAGTGTATTACATAGACCAAAAGGCATGGCTAACAACTCATACAAACCTTACCTAGTTTTCAAGGTGATCTTATAGGTATCTTATTCTCTTACTAAAACTTGGTTATACTATGATTTTAAATCCATCTTGGTGAATTATTTTCTTGTTGCAATTAGTCCAATAGGTCATCAATCTTGTGTAAGGGGTACCAGTTCCTGAGCATAATATTTTTTAACGTTGTGTAATCAATGCACATTCTCCAAGTCCCATATTTTGTGGGAAAAATTATGATGGGTGAAATAAATGGTGAGGTAGGTGGTTGAACAACACCTCACTCTAGTAGCTACTACAACTACTCCTTGACCTCATTTTCTTCTAGAAAACACTTCCTGTATAACTCAATATTCGACAGTGGAGAGTCTGGAAACAACTAGATCTTGTGCTCCACTACCATCTTGGGTGGTATCCCTTTAGGCCTCTAGCAAATTCCCTTGCATGGTTGTAACAACTCTTCCATTTGTTAACTATGTTCCTTAGTGCACCCCTCTAGGGATGCCTTTTCTCTCATTAACTCACATAGATTGGTTTTCTCTTAGGAATAATAAAACCTACTTTTTGCTAGAAGTGATCGATTTCTTATCTTTTTGGCACTTTCTAATGATATTTTTGACTTGTCCATCTGTGAATTAATGATGAAGCATTTTCTATCCTTGATGAGGTAGTACTAGTTGTCTCTCCACATGAATATTACATCCCATATATATGTATAGGGACTCCCAAACACAACCCTACACACATCAAGTGGAACTACATCCAATTATTCTTCATCAATAAAATGAACATTGATAGAAAATTTAATTTTACAATATTTGGTTACCTTTATCTCTAACTCCTTGTTGACCCATCCCAATTAGTATGTGTTAGGATGGTCATGAACCTTTAGTTCAAGTTTTCTTAATGGATCTATTGCTATGTTTTTTTTTGTGAACTTGAGTAAACAAAGCATCAATCTTTGTCATAATCTATATATTTATATGGGAGAGTTTGGTCATCTCCTTCTCTTA
The DNA here is from genome assembly GCA_000404065.3 of Pinus taeda. Lineage (NCBI taxonomy): Eukaryota > Viridiplantae > Streptophyta > Pinopsida > Pinales > Pinaceae > Pinus > Pinus taeda. Next base: position 113,205 of record APFE030688034.1, read on the forward strand.
TTGTGGTTGAAGGATATTGAGATTCACCTTATTTTGAAATAATATGAAAATAATATTTTCATCCATATCAAAGTTTTTTTCCACTCAATTACTCAAATATATGGTGATAAGATTCTTTTTTTTCTATCCTTCTTGCTCTTTAGGTTGAGCTTTGCATGTAATTTCCAACATGTATCCTCCATAAGACCATCAAAGTTGTAGTGGTTTCTAGGGTATTTGCACTATTGTTTTGTAGTTTTTATCTTCTTTTACTTCCCCCATTTCCACTTCTTCTTCCCCTCCTTAGAATCTTCCTGTTATTCCCTCTTCTTTGAACCACTTGACTCCTCTTTCTTTTGGCCTATGTTTTAAAATCATCACTTTCTTTCACAAATGGATGTGTAGATCAATTATATACTTGAGGAGTACATGTGGATTCTTGGGAGAGATAACCAACATTATTTATATCTTCTTGAATTCTATGGTTTACTCTTATACACTCTCTCCCTATGTTTTCTTGAAGTAATGCCATCAAATCTAGTAGTCCTATACATACCCAATGGTGTAGAATTGGGACTTGATGAGACTTTTAAAATCATCCCATATAGTTATTGGAGGATCTCCCTCTAGCCTAATGATTTCCATGTGGATTTCTCACCAGGTCATGGCATGGTCCTCCAATTTCAAAGGAGCAAATGATTTTTCCCCTCCCCTATATGGTGAACAATAAAATAAACCTCTAACTGCTACATCCAAAAATTTAATTTCAAAGAATACATATCACATTGATATGGCTTGGTTTCACCTTCATTTCCATCTTGAAGAGAAAATATGAATGCCTCATGGCACTTGAACTCAACTACTCTTTCTCATGTTTCCTCAACTCCTCTGGTTCTTCCTGACCCCTCGAATTTCCATTTGATTTGACCTGTGAATTAGAACCCTCATTTTCTCTAATCATTCTCAGCTTACTAGTTAGGGCCATGTTGAAAGTGTTGGAAATTCATCAACCAAGGGGGTCTCCCGAATGTGAAGTCCCAATTAAACCTCATACTCCAAGTAGGAGCTCCATTTGAAGTATTGACATGACTACCATAAATCTAATGTGTGTCTTGGATGCAAAAAATAACATAAGATATTACGTGCATATCCTTTGAAATCAACAAGTAAGTTGACACTATGAAACACCAATTGTAATGTGTAAAAAGAGGCTTTCACAAGAGGGTAGTAAAAGTGGGTCTCTAGAACGAAAGTAATAGTACCATCCTAAGAGGGGCACACAAGAGTAAGGAAATATTCGTTAGTTATCTAGAGAAATAGTTCACATAGACACAATGAATGTCAAAGCAAGTATAACACACATTCAGCAAGATAAGTACCAAAGCCAATGAAGCAATTCAATTTCTTTAATATGGAATAACAACGACATATACCACAAACATTCAAAGAATAGTATTACAACATTTACAATATACACATGAAAGCGTGTTGGCTCAATGAGATTCTGATTACTAGGTGCAATATTCGAGTACATAGTTATAATGGTGAGACACTAGCTCCAATAGTGGAACATTAAGTCACTCCTTGTTTCTCCAAAGAATGATCTTCTCTCCTATGCCAAGCTAGAGAATCCAAGGCTAGCTCTCCAAAGTCTATGACTCCAAAAGCCCTTTTCTTGAGTTGGTAGGGTGTATTTATAACTAATGAGGTTACTATCCTCCTCCCATGTGACTCTTGACCTCCCTCATGACTCTTGGACTTATGCTATGACTTTTAAAATTCTTACATGACTTTTGAGCTTATATATGACTCATTTACCCACATGTGACTTTACATATTCCACATATGACTCTTGGAATTCCACACATTACATTTTGTCATTTTGGAAATATATAGTTACACTCCACATCATGTGGAAAGACTCATTGACACATATGAAACTATGATGGCACTTGTACAAGTCATGACTTGGAAAAATATGACTTGGATCTTCATGATGATGTGTTAGTGCTAAGCTTTTCTTCTTTCTACTTCCTTGATATCTTCATGACTGATATTGCATGTGCTTCATATTCATCTTCCAAGGGGCTGTGATATGGAATCTTCATGCGATCCTGATATTTTATCTTCTGTCGTAAGCTATTGTCCCTTCATCTTCTTTCTTGATGACCTCTTCATGGTTCCATCTTCACAAGTGTCTTCTAGCATTGCCTCATTCTCCTCCTCTCTGAGCATCATCTTGTCATGTCAAGATATAGTACCTGCAAGTGAAATTAACTCATGACATGATGGAATCATTATGAAAATAGCTTAGTCTAAATTTCTTCATGAAATCACTAATTGACATGGAACTAAGTACTAGACTGGGAGGAAGGCTCAGGGATTGCGTAGTGCCCAATTTCATAGGACAAGAGTGAGGGACTAAGGCTTGCAACTGCATAATGCACAACAACTAGAGGGTTGAGAAGCATGATTGTGCAGTTGAGGGTCACAATGAGGCAGGCTTTCCCACTATAACCATGTAATGCACGGTTCAAGAGAGAGAGAGTCAGTGAATTGGACAATTGTGTAGTTCAAGGAGATATGGAAATAGATTGTTGCTTGTAACTGTGCAATGTGAAAAAAACATGCTAACTGGGAAGCAGGATTGAACAATTCTCAGGGGAAAGAGGTGGAAGTTGAGCATTATGATTTGGCAATGCACAATCCTTTTGGGTAGTGACTGTGCATTGCATAGTTCCAAGAGGTAGGACATGCTAACTGAGGCTTGAGACTGCACAATGTGCAGTTCAGGGAGGTAGGTCGAAAGGAGGTTGACCAGAGAAGGATCAATTGCATAAAATGATTAAGTGTGGGATCCAAGAGGCTGAGAGATGGAAAAAGAACATGAATTGAACACGATCACACACTTATAGATGATCAACCACTTGAAAATTAAGCATTCAACACCAAAAATCAACATGTCCTTAGTGAAATGAAAATAGAACAACACTTACCTCCAAGTGTAACACTTAAGATACACTTTGCAACACAAGCGACAACACTCAAAACTTGGGGAATGAGTCTAATGCATATCTCTATGATAGATAGAACATAATAGTGTGAACTAATGCATTAGAGCCACCCTTCAAGAATGTACGAATGACTCGCTTTTATTAGGTGGGACACTTCCCTTACCAAAAGAAGACACTTTATTATAGCAAGAAAAAGTGAAAATGACACTTGCAAAAGCTAAAGAAAGTGAAAGAAACACATTCTAGCCTACAGATAACATGAAAATGACACTTTTCAAAGTGAAAGCAAGCAAAAATGACAGCCGCAAAAGTGAAAGCAAAACTTACGAAAACAAAGATGCACAAAAGTGACAGTTGAGAAAAATCATTGGAATAATATTACAATTGCAAATGAAGTGGGGAATATTGTCAACAGAGAGTGCACACTGGCTATTGATATGGGTTTTAAAGTACACTATTCTTATGGACTGAGCAATCACTGTCAATAGTGATTATGCAAGACTTACCTTCAAGAGTAGTGCAATGTCTATCTCAATTTGCATTGAAAGAAGCGAACTTGTGAGTTCTTTGAGGATTGAACATGTATACGGAAGTGATTTTGAAACTTAGAATCTGAGGAAACATCAACTGATTATGAAGCAACTATGAATAATCAAGGAACGATAGATCCGAGGATCACAAGTAGGCTCTAAAATTCAAGTGTAAGAAAAATTATAGAGGGTATTTGTCATAATGACAACACTTGGCGACACACTGGAGGAAATCCAACTTATATGTTTAGGTTTTATCCTTAAGTACAAGGTATTAGTCCTTTAGGAAGTATTGATTCATTGTATGGATTACCTTAGCTTCATCATTCAACTCGGTTATAGATATATTCTCATCTATTCACTTACTCGGTTAAACACATTAACAAATCTTGCCATATTGTTGAAAAGTGTAACTAGGTTTGGTCTTCATAATGACATGTAATTACGATTTTATGTAGTGAGATGTAATTAAGAAAAATAAAATTATTATATTAACTTGCTTCATGGGTTTCACGAGCAAGAGATTTTGTTTTTGAGTCAAGACTCCCATTAAGAGTCTTTAGGATTTATTCATCATCTAGTCATAAAATATAAGTCGTTGTCATGTAATGAAGTCATGGTACACTTTGTAAAAGGTCAATCTTGTCTATGTAAGGTATCCACCAAGAACTTGTCATCGTACAAACGATGAAGGAAATATATAGGACAAGTTGGCCTACTTCCAGCAGTCAAGTCAGGCTAAAGGTTATGTGGAAAGATGTATAAATAGATGTACTCAACCTCCATTCGAAGCAAGCAACTCGACTTGCCTTAGACAAGATAGAAGTGAGAAAATAAGTGTGAAGAATATGTAGAAGAAAGGTGCAAAAAAAGAAGTTTCTTGTAGGCATACGAAAAGGATTCTTTTGGGCATACAAAGAAGGATTTTTCTAGGATATGCGTAGTAGGGTTTCTTCTGGAAGAGCGAAGAAAGGTATTTTTTGGGGCAGTGCAAAGAAGGATATCTTCTCAGCAGTACGAAGAAGGGTTTCTTCTGGGGAAGAAAGAAAGGATTCTTCTAGGAAGGTCGAAATAAAAGACCTAGAAACCGATATTCTCTAGGGAATTCAAGAAGGAGCAGTGTAAAGGAAAGAGACTATGTTTCTCTAGAAGGAGTTGAGGAGAGAAATTCAAGATCAAGAAGATATGCAAGGAAAGGAAGAGGTAGAGCATCAAGGTTAGTGACAAGATTATTTAGAGGATACTAAAGTCAAGGGTCTGTGTCATGGTCTTGGTACTTATCAATTAAAGATCTAGAAGAAGAATTTTGATTGGTTTTTCCTCTCAAGTGGTGAGAGGTTTTGGCCCTGGCTGAGAAGCCTTGAGAGGTTTTGGCCATGGCTGAGATAAAACGATAACTATTACCTCAAAAACAGGTACTCTAGCCCTAAAACTCCCAAAAAACATGAAAAAACAACCCAAAAATTAAAATTGTGTATTCCAGAATGATGTTTTTTTTAGGATAAATTTTCAACATTTTTTTTAAATAGAAGGAATTTTTTTTTTTTTTTTGCAAAATGAATGAAAAAAACACCCTTAAAAAAAGTGTTCATTATGGAAAAACAAAAAAAAAATCGGGTTACAATTTTGACATATTTTAGCAATGGAATTAAAGATAAAATATCCAGACTTTGAAAAACTATAAAATTCCAACAATTCTTGCACATGATGTTAAAGATAGAATATCATATCTCAAATTTTGATAATTCTAACAATTTCCATTCATGTTGTTAAAGATAAAATATCTTGACTCTAAAAAATGCTGAAGTTGTAATTGTTTTCAACCTTAGCATTAAAGGTAAAATACCATGACTTAGAAAAACATTAAAATCTTGACAATTTTTCAACCATGCAATTAAAACCAAAGATTATGAATACAAAAAATCTCAAGTTTTGAAAATATTTCAAGCATGAAATTATGAAATTTTTTTATGACAAAAAAATTTAAAAATGAACACCCAAGAGTAATTTATTTTTTAAATGCTAAATATATAGTGATTTAAAATCTTAGCTTAAGACAACTTGATACATTGCAACAAAAATTTAAAAATCAGCCATCAAATTGACACGTGGTGTAGGTGAACTCAACCTATTGTAATGAAAACTTAAAGACCAACCATGAAATTGATACAATGTGAGACAGACTCGATTTATTATAACAAAAATTTAAAAATCAATTATCAAATTGCCCATAATGGGATCGGGTTGTCAGACGAGCATCGACACGGACCTTGTAGAAAAAAAATGAAAACAAAAACCAAAATAAAAAATAAATGTATAAAGAAATAAAAATGAAAAATACAAAAGAAAAAAAAATCAAATATTGGAAAAAATAAAAACAATAAAAAAAACACAAAAAATAATACAAAAAAATAAATTAATATTGATAAAAAGAAAAAACAATGAAAAAAACACAAAAAAATAATAAAAGGAAAACAAAATTTAAATATTGAAAAAAAACAATAAAACAAACACAACAAATAATA